>JAPYZJ010000081.1:0-79271 GCA_030522765.1 Ophioninae sp. B BG-2022a
ATACCCCTTTGCCTCTTTTTTTGCGGTTTTTCGAGTGGACTTTCCGGGAAAACTATACGAGATATCGATACGAATCCAACGCCATTATTCAAGTCAGGCAAAAAGCTTTTCCAAGCCCACCAAATGAATCTCTATCGCATAGAAGAAGGCTACTTTACGACCTTTTGAAATATTGTGATTTTTGAGATTCTGGAAAAGTGGCCGGGGAAATCGAAAAAAAATTATTTCCGTTTCTAAACTCTTAAAAGGGTCTACTTAATCGGAAATTGTCTGCTGATTACGAATATGCCCGCGTTTTTGCCGAAAGTGCAAAACTAGACTAGGAAAATGTCAAAAACCTTTCTAGAATATTTTTTCGACGTTTTTCCCGAGAAATGGAGAGTTCAATGCGAATTAAATTGTGGATTTGTCTTCAAGGTATAAAAATTCATCGACATGGACCTAAACATCTAAATATAATAATTATTTCGAGGCTAATCCCGCTGAACGGGCGGGCCTGATTGGCTGCCTTTCAAAATTAATAACAATTCAGGGGTTGATCCGGGAACCATACATGCTTATATCAATCGACTCAGAATTTCACGCCCAACTTCCCATTTTACGGATGACATTCTTACGTGTGACACCCTGTATATGCATATGTACTTATGTATATATAAGTATATACGTATATATTAAAAATAAATGCCAAAGCAAAGAAACACGTTCGAATAATGGAAAAAAAAATATTGTATGTATTTAAAACGAAAAATGGAACAAAACAAAAATGGAGAAAACAAATTCAACAGGTCTGTTTACAGCTACCAAGGAAACGGGTAAGCTGCTGGCTTATTTGAATTACACGTGAATGCATTGTAGTGAACGAGATATCGAGGAAAAAAAAACAAAAACGAAATTACGTTTGGAAAAGAAAAAAGGAAATGCGAGAAAATGAACGAAAAAAAAAAAACAAAGAAAACCGCACGTTCGCAATTAATTACGGTTGATTCGACGTCATTCGATCCTCTGAGGTCAATTTGACGGTAAAAGAAAAAACGTGATAAAAAGGAGACGTCATTGACGATGAATTTTGAGAATACGGGATTGCCAGGAACTTTCTCTCTCGCTGTCGGCTTGTTTCACTCGTTTTGGTTTTTCTTCTTTTTTGGCTTTTGTTTTGATTTTTTTCTCCTGTTTTCGTTTTGTTTTGTTTTGTTTTTTTTTTTTTGGGTTTACGGGAGAGTAAAAGGATAATGATTGTCTTTCGATTGTATATTTGATGTGGGTGATTTTC
The DNA here is from genome assembly GCA_030522765.1 of Ophioninae sp. B BG-2022a. Lineage (NCBI taxonomy): Eukaryota > Metazoa > Arthropoda > Insecta > Hymenoptera > Ichneumonidae > Ophioninae sp. B BG-2022a. The sequence continues at coordinate 1,274 of JAPYZJ010000081.1, forward strand.
TTTTGTTTTTTACGCTCGCGTTCGCGTTTGAACATTCGTGCTAAAAATAATGCCGTTCGTTCCTCGAAGGTCAAAGATAACGGCGGGTCAATTTGGTAATTAAAAAATGTTGAAAATAAATTTTAATACTTTTACCAACTTTCACGTTTAGCAAAGAGACGGAAATTTGTTTTGTGGCCCGTGTGTGCGACTAGAAATTCGGGCAAGGGTACGCAAATGAAAAGGAATGACGCGCGGTAGGGTTGAAATTTTTGAAGTTTGTAATTTGAAATTGAATTTTGAATTCAAACTCAATCAAATTTGAATTTTAATTTCAAAATTGAATTTTTTTATTTTGGATTCGAAATTCAATTTTGAATTTGAAATATGAATTTCGAATTTGAAATTTTTCGTTTCTTCGAAGAAAAACAGCGTTGTGTATATACATTGTACCGCTTTTATGGAATTTTCGTGTTGCAACACCGTTGGACTTTTTGGTTCTTTTTTTTCTTTTCTTCTTTCAAAATTTCTTTCGTTTTCAATCATTTTTATTCGTAGATCGAGAGTTATTTATACCTTTTTCTTTTGTTTTTTTCTTCTTTTTTTTTTGTCTTCCCGAAACGACTATGATTGACTTTTTCCGGCATGCGTTTAAAATTGGGAAGAAAAAGAACGGTTATTATCGCCTCTAGAATTGCGTAATTTTATGAGTTTGGTGTTTGTTCCATTAAAAACAAAGAATATATATATTTATATATATACGATTTTTTGTATGCATATATATATACATATATATATTCTTTTATTCTTATTTTCCGAGTGCAAGTGACGTTGCAGTGAGCGAGTGAGAGAGAAAATGAGCGAGTGACTGCCCGGATGAAACGAAAGATTGAAATGAATATTAAATAAAATAAAAATATTTTAAAAAAAGAGAAAGAAAGAAAGAAAGAAGGAAAAGAGAGAACACGATTGGCGTCTTAAAAATTTGGGTCTATTTGTAATGTGTGTTTTTATAGATTATGATTACGACTATTACGGTTATGGGGATTATCGAGGTGGCTACAGTGATCCATATTACGATGACTATTATCGATACGAAGATTACTATTATGCGCCGCCTCCGCCACCTGCCAGAGGGAGAGGCAGGCAGCCTCAACCGGTGGGTCGCCTTTTTCATGGTTCTAAAGCCTCGTTAATTGATATCCTCCGACACTTCTGTTTTTCAAAGTACTTTTTTTTCTTCTTTTCGTCATTTTTCTTTCTTTACCTGGTTGCGTTAAAAAAAAAAGAAAAAAAAAAGGAAAAAAAAACAGCAAACGAAAATCGACAAATATCGAACGTTACTCTCGTACGGTCGATTCATATTCTCTTTTCGTCTCACTGTTCGGACGCAATTTTTTTTTTTTTGCGTCTTGGGAATATCGATGTTTATTTTTTAATTTTGTTTCATTTTGTTTTCTCCATACACACGTTACTCTCTCTCATATCTGGTGCTTATATATATATAAATAATATTTGATATATGATATATGGTATATATATATATATATATATATATATAATCAATTTAAATATCGAGGTTGGCGGTAGTTTGATCGTGGCACAGTGTTCGCGGATTCCCAATATCCGGTTTCTCTCATCCATCCACACGAACACACGAACACACAAACAAAAGAAAAAAAAAAACCAGTTCGAGTCAATTATTCAACGACCTTGCCTGGCGTTAAGGAAAACCAAAAAAGGCCACATTTCCTACCATCATCATCGTATTCATTAATACCGTCGTTATAATAATTATAGCCCGTCCCAAAACGTCCCAAAACGCAGCTCGGGTTGTGAAAAAAAAAAAGAATTTTTTTAATTAATCAAAACACGACCGTATTTTCAACCCACTGGCTCTCTTAACACCCGTTGTTGTTGCCTAATCGATTTTTTTGCTCGCTTCAAATAATCCATACTAATTCATCGCGATATGGGATTGTGACTTCTTTTTTTTTTTTTCATTCCTTGACATCTTTGGATTTCTCAATGTTTTTCTCTTTTTTTTTTTTTATTGTTATTTTTTCTTCATTTTTTTTCTCCCACAATTTTTTATCGTTGTTATGGTTATTAGAATTGTTATTATTTTCTCATACTACTGAACTCACACGAATGGTCTCATCTCAATGCTCACTTGTGGCAATTTCGCGCAATTTTTGTCCCCCCCTTCCCCCTGTCGCCCGAATAGCACAAAATTTTTATTTTTGAGGATGTTTCGTTTATTTTAATTTTTTGCTTTCTTTCGTTTCTCTCTCTTCGTCGCTCGAACGAATACGCAAAATTTGACTGGAAGTTGCGCCAATCGAAATTAAAAACGGTCAACTTGGCAGCAATTTTCATGTTGTTTATTTATTTATTTATTTATTTATTTATTTTTCATTTGTCACGTGATCTTCATCGATGCGTTTTGTAGATAAAGAATTTAGTAGATGAAAACAAGTTTTGTGGATATAAGTGGAAGAAAGACAAATATTATGGAAAAAAGAGAACGACATCGACGAGTGTTAAGGGGGTACAACGTATCTTCGGGAAATGAATATCGCTCGATTTTGACTTTTTTTTGTATATTAATTTTGTTGTTTAAATAAGACAAAAAAAAGAGGATAAAATATAATATAAAATAAGATGGAAATACGAATTGGAATAAAAAGTTGAAAAATGAAAAATTAATTAAAATTGAAATAATAATAAAAAGATTTCTGTTTTCTCGGATGTCATTCGAGTGACTCGAAATTTCGTCGGTGGTCGCACGCGTTTTGTTGGTTGATATGTTTATCTAGTACACGATTTAGAGATAAGTGAACCGCACAAGTAGCTATCTTTTCTTTTCTTCACAATCACACAATCGTCCAATATCCAGTAGATCGGTTTTTTCAAGTGACACTGGAGTGAATGTTCATCACGAATGTAACCTCCCCGTGAAGAACGAAGACCGAGTAACATCGGATGTTGAATCGTCGTGTATATTAACGGCATTAATCGAACGTTAATTTTCGTGTCGATATGAATATTTGTTTTCGTCCCTCCGGTAAGCCTCGAACACATTGCCACTCTCAAATTCCCGACGCGATCATATCTGAGCCATCGTGGACCCGCTCTGAATTCATACCTTGAAAAAAAAAAAAAATTTCCAAACGAAAAATGAAACGACCAAGTGCAAACTGTGTTGTGCTTTCATTTTTGGGGATATCGATGTACAATTGCCAAAGCAAAGAAAAAAGCAGCCTTGGAAAGTCCATCAAATGCAATGAACAAATGAACAGCAAAAAAAAAAACAAAGATAAAGACGAATTAGAGGGAGAGAAAAAAAGAGTGAGAAAAGAAATCGCTGGTCAGAGTTCACCGTTAAAAAAAAAAGAAAATCTCTAAAGCTAACTGTCCAAATCGAAAAACCGTTTGGGAAAAACAAAATATCGACTTTTTTTTGTTTTTTTTTTTTTTCGTGTCGCTTCCTTTATCGCGATGTCTACCGTGGTAAAAAAAAAAAACAAAAAAGACAAGTGTATCGAATAGGATATATTTTATTTAGTAACCTTTTTAGCGATAAAATGCACTCGATAATAGTGGAATATGTATTTTTATATACATATACGTATGCGTGGGTATATATATATATATGTTTGTGTGTGTATGTTACAGATGAAATTGCTTTCAATTTTAACGTATTTTACTTCGCAAAAGATAGTTCCCCCTGCAACTTGTTTATTTCCTGGTGAAAGCTAGAACTTACGTTTGGAGTACCCAAAAACACGAAAACTCTCGTATCCCAAGTTTTGTCTGGTTTCGTTTCTTTAAAATAGTTTTTCTTTATCAAAGCCAATTTCGTGCCCATTTTGAATCTCGTTTAACCCTAGACTCTGGAATTTACTATAAAAAAAAACACTAGAATATGAAAAAACGTTAATTGAAAATTACTTTCCGTTGCTTCAAAGCTGAAAAACGCGTTTGATCTGAAAGCAGGTTCTGAAGATAACAACATACGTGTGTTGCAGTGAAACCTTAATTTTTATCGAATTGGAATTTTTTTTTCTTTATCTTTCGATTTTTCGTGAACCACCTTATGTAAAAAAAAAAATATTCAGACCTTTTTCTATTCCTTCTTACATTCTTTTTTATTCAAAATCGATAAAATTGATCATCCAATGGAGGAAAATCCGATGAATATATTTTACACATATTACATATCCGCATTAGCAAACAAAAATGTTTTTTACATTTTTACGAGTCGACGAATTTGGGATTGTCCAAACAAACCCAAACAAACGCTGCTACGGCTGAAAAAACAGCGATTAGGGAAATCTCGTATGTGGTTTTGATTGATTGCTTAACAATTGAAGTTTCATTCCAACACACCTAATGTATATATAATTGTGACATATATTGTTATTATTATCATCATATATGTGTATTTATATGTGTATATTGAATAATTAGGAAAATTATATAAATGTTAAATATAAATGGATATATATATATACAAATATATTTATTTATTTATTACGTATTTAACAACTATATAATAATGATAATGGATATTTATTATAAAATGTGCGTATGTGTGTGCGTGTGTATGTGTCCAAAAAAAATTATGTAGATTCGCGATGTTTACGCGTGGCTCGGATATGATACCAACGTATGTGCACATTCGCTGTTGTCGCTGTCGTTTTTTTTTTTTTTGCTGTTGTTGTTGTTGGCATTGTCGTCGTTGTTGGTTTTGTTCTTCCGCTTCTTTAAAAAGTTACGTTGCAAGCTTGAAATAACGCAAACGGAAGCGCGGTGGTTACGACACCCCGGAGCGTTATCAGTTTTACCCACGCCCATTATCAATTTTATAAGACATTGTCGCTGTTGCGTGCTTCCCATTAATCGTTATTGGCTTACATTTTTTTTTAAAGATAGATGATGTTCGGTCTCGATCGTCCGTCGCAAAAAAATTGAACGGCAATTTCAATTTGATGATTTTTTGCAGCAGCAGCGAGCGAGAAGCGGAAAATTGCTTCTCACGAGGAAATCGTTTCCGGTGTATCCGATTTGGTTCATTTTTTTGGGGATGGAGTTTTTTTTTGAAAAATAAGGGAAATGTATTTTTTTGTTATCGGGGTAGCGAAGTTGCAAGAATGCAAGAGCAGTACTTGAAAATAAAGATAATCGGTTAACTCGAGAAGTTAGAGGGTGAAATACACTCAAAATTGTTTTTTCGCTGATAAGAAAAAACGTGTTTTTTACATTCCGATGAAGAATTACACATCTAAAACGAACGAAATCGGAGGAACCAGAAACGGTTTCCTTAACAGTTTTTGAAATGTTGATGATAGTGTCTCACTTTATCACACCCCGATCAAAAGGTTCTCAGTTTTTGAAATCCCAATCGAAAGATTTTTATTGTTGAAATTCTAACCGAGTGATTCTCAGTTTTAGGAATTCTAGTCAAGAGATTCTTAGATTTTGGAATCTTGATTGCGAGATTCTCAGTTTTTTATCTTTTAGTCTGTAGATTATCAATTATTTCAATGACAATTGAAGGATTCTCAATTTTTGAAATTCCAATCGAGAAATTTGGAGGAATAGCTTTTGTTGATAACAAAAATTGGAAAGAAAAATACAGTTAAAGTATTCTCGTTGTATTTCGCAAATTTAAGCTTCAAGGTCATTTGGAGGCAGTATTCTAGCCAGTTAGCTATCTCGGTTGAGCGCGATGATTTGAACAACATAAATTATTTGGAAAATGATAAAATCTGCAGTTTTCCTTCAATTTCAAGCACTGAGCAACCTTTCGACTTTAATCTTACTTTGATCGAATTTAATCTTCGTTACGACCGTGTTATCGCGATTCGATTTTTCTGATATCAAATGAGGCTCGTTTGAGCATTTTCAGAGTGCAACTCTGCTCTTCCCAGTTTGTTTGGGTTCTTCGTTACTATCTTCAATAAAAGCGAAATCCCTCCCTCGTTAGTACACTCCAACACAGGAAATATCTTGTCCTGCTGCTGCAAAAAATCCACTTTCATTCGTTATCTTTGATAGACGTGTCCAATCTTTTTTTTTATCAAAGAATCGGACGATCACACAGTTCACTTTAACGAGATAGCAAATGAGTATCAACTCACGCATACGCTGTGCCAGATTGAGCCAGGCTTGCAGCACATTATTTCAGCACCCTTGCTTCGAAGTCTGATATAGGATGAAACGCCATTTTTAAAATCGATTTAATGTGGAATTATTTCGAATAATTTAGAAAAAAATACTGGTCAAATTAATTGCCTTCGATGTCTGATTCAAAATGAAAAGCCACTTTTTAAAATCGATTTAATGTGGAATTATTTCGAATAATTTAGAAAAAAAAAGACGATATCACGGATTTACCAAAATGTATGATGGAATCGAATGATCGAGGTCCGGAAACGTGTTTTCTGAATATAGCTACGCTCTTCTCTCCGAGTCGTGACATCAGCCAAATTTTTTATTTTCATTTCTATCACTGGACCCCATAGTAATACGATCTTTTTTTTTTATTGATTCAAGCAATTTGATGAGACAGTCTTTCGTCTATCAATTTGTCATTGATCAAATTTGACGAAATTCTGAAAAGCCGTTTTGGAAATCCGTGGGTTTTGGAAAACTAATCCGATCGGCGATGCCGACCAGGCCGGGGTGAGGCCTTTTCTTAACACGCGACTCCGATAAACTTTCCATTAAAAGTTTATAAAATTGCACTTCGAAAGCACAATTTTTGATTTCCTTTGTAAATAAAAGCAGCCAATTCCAATTCTTCATTCCGGATACGTAAAGTTCTTTTTTTATTTCTTTATGATTTATCAGACGTGCATTGATAGTTTACCACGGTGTCTTTCAGCCTTTTTGCACAATCACGTTGGAACGTATACGTACACGTGTGAATATGCGTATGTACATACAAATTTGCATGCATAAGTCCGCTCTCTTAGGATAATAGGTCGTTCAATGAAATTCCTCAATGGCATCCCCAATGTGGCCTCCCATAGTCGGGATATCACCGATGGATTCGACCTCCAGGCAAATAAGAAGGAAAGTGAGAGAAAGAGGCAAACGAAAAGAGTGAATCTGTCGAGTGTATGTATGTATTGCGTCTGTGAGTTCGAACGAGAGAAAAGAAAAAGAAGGACGCAATAACGGGGATGGCGAAAAAAATGACAATTAAGATTTTTTCAAAAACGTACTTGAAGTTTCATTAACGAGAGCGTAATGAGGGGCGCACCGAATAAACTAAATATGACTGTACACGTTGCCACGCTTTTTCAACTGCTTTGCTTCCTACATATAAATATATAAATATATAAATATATATATATTTATATATTCCTACTATTATTCCGATATATATATTCCTATTATTATATTTATGTATATAATAATAGGAATAATAATTATATGTATAAAGATATGCACGAAAAATTGCATTTCAATTAAATTATAGCTCGATTGCGTCAGTATGAAAAAAAAACTCATCTCTCGCTTTTATACAAACTTAGGAGTGAAACAAAAAAGACATTTTACGTTTCAATTCAAAGTCATGACAAAATCAATTTTCGTCAATATTCGAAACAACTCAACGAGTTATTCATTCTAATTGCAACTTTTCTTTATTTTTTGAGACATTTCAATATCTCAAAGTACGATTTTTCCGAAAGCTGAAATACGTTAATCCGGATTTATAGCTGAGTAAAAATTTGTAATATTCATAGTTTACAAAAATTATTCTTACATATTCGTACATATAATTATTAAAAAAAATATATATATATATATAGACATCCGGCCACCAGCACTCTTCCATAAAATTCCGAAGAGAAAAAAAAAACACTGCTTGTACTCTCCTACGCGCGTCCGCTTTTAGGGTCCCGCAAAACCGCTTATCAACCATGCCGCAAAAACAAAAAGACGAAAAAAAAAAGAAAAGAAAAAACAAACAAACAAGCCGCTTTTGTGAAATAATTGCTTTTCGTATGACTTTTGTTCTAGCTGCCAGTGCAGTAGGTTGTGTTGCTTAAAAAGATCCCTCCGTATCACCAATAGAGTGTTGTCCGCTTTAGTCACTTGTAAGACCTACTACTACCAAATATCTGCTACCGCTACTGCTTCTACTACTACTAGTACCGCTACTACTACTACTACTGCTACATTGCTGGATATAGACCTTGGCAAAGTCCCTACGCGCGCAGCTGTACATGCAAACATTTGTATCGCTGGTTAGTAATTATACACACAATTTTCGATCTTCCCTCTTGATAAGGCGTAATCACACATCCTACGAAATCCAAAAGTCCGTTAAACGCTTTTTAACAAAAATACGGAATATGTTTCACGTAAACGCGGAACACATCTATTTGCCACAGTACGAATATTCAAAAATAAACACTGGCCCAATGACACGAAACAAAAGTCCCGGAATAAAAACAATCCTCCGAACGACCATTTTACGTGTTTGCAACAAAATGGTTTAAAGAAATTGAAGAAAGAGAGAGGAAGAGAGAGAGAGAGAGAAACAAACACACTCGTGTCCCTAAATTACCGTCTCATCTCGGTGTTTCTCTCCACACGTGTTCGTCATCCACACACCGAATATCGCTATACAATTTTATTGACATAACCCTATTTTTTTTGTTTCTTTTCCTTCAATTCGAACGATAAACACGACGAAACTTTGAGAACACAAGAATCTTCTCGAATTGATCTTTCGATTGTCGTTGAACTCTGGGAATATCCAAAAACGAAAAATAAATCAAAATTCCGAAAGATAAAATTCGAGGATATCCTTGTGAGCAGTAGTCGATTGTACGAAACATGCCAAATTCTCGTGTCGAAAAAAAAACAGATTTTTTTCTTTACAATAATGTATGTTCCTTTCGATTTATTTTTGACATTTCGTATATACGTCAGTGTTTTGTATGGAAATGTGAATATCTTAGTGATCAATCTTGCTTCATAGTCGCTGGAAAGAAAAAAGAACATAAATTGCATCCCTTGTGTCTCGTACGAGAATGATACGAAAATTGAAATATTATCGTGTTACGTATGCAATGTCACGTGTATGATTATCGAATAATCGACAATGTACCATAATTGAGAAAATTGAGAGAAGGAATATTCATAGATAATTAAGCGTCAGACATAATTAATCGAGAAGCGGATTAATGGCAAGGAAATGGATTGTACACGATAAGTGAGCCCTGATAATAAAATTCGTTATTCGAAGATGAAACGAGGAACGATAAGAGAGAGACGGGGTAACATTTGGGTGTGTGTTGTCTGGTTAGGCTGGTCGTGGCCGTGGAGCAGCGGCCCGTGGCCGAGTAGTCGGTGGCCCCAAGGCCTCTGGGGTAGTCAGGGGGGGTCGCCTGGCACCATCATCAGGGTTCCAAGAACGTGGGGCGCGTGCGGCCGCCCGTGGACGGGTCCGCGCCAAGGGAAGTTTTTCAGGTGAGGATGGTCTGTATCTCAAACATTTTTATATTTTCTTTTTTTTTTTCCCCCTTTCATTTATGTCCCAAAAATCACTTTTTTCCGTTCGATGCCTCGAATCGTCGTTTACTTTTCATTCGCTCGGTTACGAACCAATTATTATCAACCTTTTTTCGTTTCTTTCGCATTTGCTCGTTCTTTTCGTGTCTCTTATCCATTTTGATGGTCGCGACAACTGCTAGAATTGGCGCTCCTAAACTGCTCTTACCTGGTCTCGCTCAAAACCAAAAACTCACTCTCCTACGAATCCCTCGTTTGTTGACCTAATTAGCAAACATCAATTGTTATTTTGAAAAAAAAAATTGTTTCTCATTAGTTCAAACTACTTTAATCGAAATTGAACTTCGTCCCGAATGTTAAAAGCCGATATCCGTTCGTCATCCGAATCTTCGTGAACCGTAATACCAAGATTATAGCCTAAACTCAAAGAATTATTTTTCCGATGCAAAAGTGCCACGAAAATCTTCTTTTTTGCTGTACTGCTAAAAAGCTAACAACCCTTTACAACTTACCCTTTAAAAACGAAATCCTGTTGAAATCATGACTACTTGAACTCGACAAAATTTGTCGAATTCTCGATCACGGAAAAATATTTGTTAATAAATCCATGTATTTGTTTGGGTTTGTTCGCACAAAAAAACAAATGGGTCCATTAAAAAAAGTAGTAAAATCCTTGCTGAAATCGAATCTAAAATTTCGACGAAAAAAAAACGACAGATACACCAAAAATGATAGAAATAATAAAAATTAATTAATTAAATAAATAAAAAGAATCGAATAATAAATTCCTGAATAAAGTAATTAATTAAATTTTACGCGCAAGTAGGAAAGCGCACTTAAAACGTGATTCTTTTTCATGTCGCTTTGAACTTTGCAGGAACCGTGTCTCCCGTATTCCCGTGACAAATGATCCATCCAACCATCCACTGATCCAGCGTCCAATGCGCCAAAGTGTGTCTCTCTAGAGTTGTTATAGCACAGTATGGAATTCGTTTATTTGTACGCATAAATATCATTTATATATATATATACACATGTATATATATATATATATATATATATATATATATATATACACATGTATATATATATAAAGTATAGTACGTTGCGTGTATGCTCGATAGAGATCATATCAATGCCTTATAGCCGAGTCGGAATAATGAGCAAACCGAATAACCGGCCAAGACACTGATCAGCGATCAGCCCGAAGAAATGATAGAGAAACGAGGTGAATAACGTATGTAACGGTGGAAACAAAAGAAAAATGAAAATAAGATGAATCGTCAACCTCGAAAGAAGGGCGTGAACAATTATTTGCTTCTTAATTCTATTATTTTTTTCTTAATTCTTCTAAAAAATAACTCGTTTCGTTGATTATAATATTTTTCAAAATCAAATTTACATCATAGCGCAAGCAAATGTTTAAAAACACGACCAACCATTTTGTTTATCATTAATTAATCCAGATATTAGTTTGTACGCTCTACGTGGGCACTTAATTAAACGAGCTTTAGTTTTGTTTCAATTTTTTTTCTGAATACCGTCGCAACACTTTCCGTTGAATATTTCTTTTTCACTATTTAATTATTTACGTTAAGCAGAGACATACGAGAGAGCGTTTTTGAAGTATTCTGATTTTAACGTATTTATCCATCCATCCAGCGGAAGAAAAATTTCTGTTGTTGTTTTGTCGTTACAAAAATTGATCGTTACTTTTCCAATTATCCGAATGTTTTTCGTTCTTTTTTTATTTTTCGAGAAAACTTGAAAAAAAAACCCTGGCTTATTTATTTTCCTAAGATTTCATAGGAGTCGATCTCCAATGATAAGACCTTTCAATAAAAAGCAAAAAAGCATTGAAACAATCGTGATGGGATCGTGGGAAAAAAAAGGTCGTTTGAAAACCCTGTTGCGTTTGTGATTTTGCAGCAGGTAAGCGAAAATTTGACGGGGGTCACCAGAACCAGGGGGAATCTAAGCGTCGCTTCCAGAGCAGCTGGGGAAACCAGCCTCTTGCCCAACAACCATTGGGCAATAACGCGTGCGGATTGGCGAGTGTGAACGGCGGTGGTGGTGGTGGTGGTGGTGGTGGCGGAAGTGGTGGTGTAGGATTCGGCCAAAGATCGGCCGTGACGACGACAGCGACGACGACGACAACGCCCGGAGCCGGGGGTGCGGACGATCACGAATGGTATCAGGACTCGTATCATTCGTGGAGTTAATTCGTTCGCATCTCTGCCAAGTGTCATTGAAAGAAACAAAAAAAAAATGTACGCATACACAAATATATACACATACGCAACACGGAGGACACAGACGAATCGCAGAACCGAAACTGAGAACAGAGAAAACGAACAACACGAATCAACGACCATGAGAATAAAGAAACCAGCTGTATGTGGCCAATGAGAGGATGATGATGATGATGATGAAAAAACGGATTTGCTGATGACGAAATGGACCATTGTGGAAAAGGATAACGAAGAGGAACAGCATCAGGAAAAATGAAAGATCAAGGAAAATAATAGAAACATCAAGAGATAGAAACCGAAGAAATGGGAGATGACGAAGAAAAGAATCAACATCCAGCAAAGATCAGCACGGAGGAGCGACGAGTATCGATCTTAAAGGGAAAAGAGAGCCGAAAACATCAAGAAGATCACGAAGCTGAGCAAAGTCCAAGTAAAACAAAAACCCACTTGAAAAATACGCAAATATTGAAAACCCGGTGCCTGTTGAGCTCGAATCCTCACACTGCATCTTCTCGGCCCAGCGAACTAGGAAAAGAAACAGAAAAATGAAATTTCGTATCGAGATTTACCACCACCATTGCCAGTAGCAGCTGATGTGATGTTTATGTACAGTGAGATAGTGACATAGTGATAGATTGATTGAATGATAACGAGGTAGATAGAGATTGGAAGAAAACGAGTGCGAGAGAGACAGTAGAATAGCAAGATCGAGACGGACATCTGATAATCGAAATAGATCGAAAGGTTAGAGAGGTGCCACTGGGACGACTACTCACATCCGGACTGACGACCCACATACATCCAGACACGTACAATCACGGAAACACACCCACCCTGTACTACTACTGCTACTACTACTACTACTATTACTACTACTACTACTACTACTACTACTACTACTACTACTACTACTATTATTATTATTATACTAATTATAATACTATCTCGTAAGTACCACTACTGCATTGTCACATTGTCTACTGCCATGCGAGAGTGACTGTGTGAATGAGCGTTACGTTGTTTTTTTTTCTCCATCTATTCCTATTTCTTTCCCTTTTTTGCCCTTTCACCTAGTTCTCCCTTTCAATCATGTATCACGCGATAAAACTCGCAAACCGGATGGTTTTCAATTATATTCGAAAAAGAAGATAGACAATCATCCAAATCAAGACAAAATGGGCAATTTCTTGTCGTTCGTACTTGGTCTTTTTCGTACACTGGCATACTCGGTAAATCATTACTTTTTGTTCACTCGCTTAGTCTCTCACGATTGTTTCGCATTTTTTTTTTCTTCTATTTTCGCTGAAAAAAAATATTTCCGACGATCGTGCTTGATCGCCCATCACTGTTTGCAACTCCATTCTGGTTTCGCTTTTCCCTTTTGTTTTTTTTTTTACACTAAAGCGCCGGGGCGGGGGGTGAGGGTGCAGAGATATCATGTTTGGGGAGAGGAAGAAAAGGTTACGTAATAAGTGAACAGTTGAATGTTTTTATCATCGAGGATTACGGCGCCATCTTTCTTAGGACCATTTTTTTTTAATTTGAGAATGCGCGAGTGCAACAGACCTCTGGCAAGGCTTCATTTTGTTTAACCGGCGGAGCGAACGTGGAAAGAAGTTTGTGCGCGTGTGTATGTGCGTGTATGTGCGCGCGAGTGAGATACATTTCTATACATGTAGAAAGAAAGATATTCGCGGAGTTTCTCGTCTCCGGTTTGAACGTCCGTATGCATGCGCGTGTGTATGCGAAACATAAGGAAACAAAAAGAAAAGTTTGCAAAAAAAAAAAAGAAAAACAAAAAAGCGCGCCAAGCGCCCAGACCTCCTATTGTTGGTCTATAATAATGTGTACAGTCAGTAATATTATTAATTATTAATTAATTATTATCGATTAAGAGCGAGCTGTTTTTTAGAGGTTAGTCGGAGAGGGAGTGAAAGCGAAACGATGCGAGAGGAAAGAAAGGAAAAAAAGCGAGAGACTGCGATCATGGTCCCCCTTAAGGGACCATTTTGTCTACGTGGTTTTTTGTTTGTTTGTTTGTTTGTTTTGGCTTGATTGGTCTCCGCAAACTCTCGAGTTGGGCTCGTGTCCGACATCTATTGATATACAAAAAAAAGTTCGGTGCTCACGGAAAATACGATGGAAAGCGAAGAGGGAAGCGATGAGAAATTGAAGAAAAGCGGAAGTAGCGAAACGAGGAAGGGAGGAGGGACTTGCGAGGTTCGAAGTTTGTCAGATTGAATACACACTGACACGTGATTATCCTGCATTTCTTATATTTGTTTTCTTTTTTTTTTTTACGAGTGCAGGCAAAAATTTAGAGAAAGATAAATTTGAATTAACGAGAGAAAAGGGAGAGATGCGAATAGACGAAAATTTTGAAGAAAAAAAAAAATATGCGACGAGATAAGCCTAACGAGATAGGGGAAAGATTAAAGGATTTGATAAAAATTGTAAAACAGCTAGCAAGAATCGATGCACATTTGTGACACTGTACATACACACTCGTGTGTACCTACGATCAACACAAATGCGCAGAATTATAGAATTCTTCGATCGGAAGACAATTTTGTTCCAAAATTGGACGAAACTGGAATACAATCGTGTACTCACCCACACACACACCACATACATGCAGATACACACACAAATTGGACTGGCTCACCGAATTGACAAAAGGACATGGCTAGTTTGACAAAAGGAGAACGAAATTACGAAGAACTGAAGGAAAGAACTAGGACTTGAAAATTATGTAGAAGAAATGAGGAAAGAAGAGAAGAAGAAAAAAAAAAGTCGAAAAGTGCATGCGAAAAAGACAGCACCCAAGATCAGAGAGTGTTGGCGCGTTGTTATTGTTAGCCTGTTAGTTAATTAGTAAGAAGTTGTATAATGCGGGCTGTAGTTGGTCCCTGTCCCTGGAGCCCGGACGCCCCCTGTTCTGGGGAGAGAGAGAGAGACACACACAAACACAAAAAGAAGAGACGAGGGGAGAAAGAAAAAACGGAAGATAGAACGTGAGAGCGAAAGAAAGAGAAAGCGAGAAAGCGAATGTTCGAACTAACAATCGATGATTAAGAAAAAAAACAACAAAAATCTACAGCCACACACGAATAAGGAAAAAGATAAAGCCGTGAACGAAAACATACACACACCACATATATACTTGGAGAGACACAATTTTTGACGTCTTTCGTAAAACAAAAACAGCAAAAAAATGGAAAGACGAAAATGAAATATAAGAATGGGAGAAGGCAGCGTTTGTCAAAAGTTCAGAGTCGAAGAAATCAGAGGACAATCCAATAAGCGTTTTTTTTTTTTTTTTTTGGTTTTTTATCGCAACTGTAACAATTACGGTCCTTTACCCCGCCGCTCCCGCCCCCGAAAGCCCACCCGCCACCAAACCCTCTCTAATCAATATGCGTCGCGCTGTATGAATATCAACAAAAACAACATAGAAAGAAAACATGGTCGATGGCTCGCAACAATGACGAAAAAATCTTATCGATGAGCATTTTGTTACTTTTTATTCATATTTTTTTTTACTTAAAAGTTTGTTTTGCTTTTTCATTTTCTTTTTTTTTACTTCTCCTTACGATGTATCCGGTACTGAGCAGTTTGAGTAGTACAGACTTCAGACTTCCCGCCAATCGTCACCAGCTGTCCCTGAAACGTCATCAAAGCACCCCCCCCCCCCCCAAAAACCCCGCCTGCCACCCTCACGACCTACTTTACCAGCCGAAGGAACCGTCACAACTGATCACGCCATTTCCTTCACACGCGCCATTTTGGTATACATCCTCGAACAACCTAACCTGCTCCTCGCTGTTATCCAGCACCCTCACCAATTCTGCAAAATTTTGTATCCGGAAAAATGAAACAAAAAAAAATAGTAATGAGAAGTTTGTTACGTTAACCACAGTAGCCTTACGTATACTTTTCCCCCATCCCCCTCACCCTCGACCCAAACTGATCTTGTACGTCAACCCCCGTCCTAACCTCACTCCTATTAAAACCGCACGATCCAAACTCCTTTGCAAGGCTCCTCCTCCCTTTCCCTCCATCCCAGATAAAAACCTACTTGCACACACCCCGCGCAAACCTATTTATATGAAAGCATAATATCGAGGATATGAATAATATTAATATTAACAATATGATAAGAATGCTATCGCTAATCATTACTGAGTGGGTTTTTCTTCTTTTTTTTTTTATTCATTTGTGACAAGATAATAACTTCCGTATATAAAATTGAGGTCAAAAAGCGAAGAAAGAAAAAGCAAAAAAAATGAATAAATAAATACAATTAATAAATGGGAGGAGCAAAAGACAAAGGAAAACACCAGATTAAAAATATGTATGCGCACACTCAAATATATATGTATATGTATATGTGTGTATATATATGGGTGTGTGTGTATGTTATTTCCATTTTCGTGTTGAGCTCGATTGAAATAATGATTATACGATTAAAATAAAATAAATAAATAAATAGATAACCAATGTCAATGATAACGGAGTCAAAAGAGTAAAATGCAGATAGACGAAACGAGAAAAAAAAAAGGAGGAGAAAAAAAAGGGAAAGAGAAAGAAAAAAATCACACACTGACACATCAGGGGGAAGAGGAAAAGAGGAAGAGGGAAAACAGCAAGAGAAAGAGAGAGAAAAGAGAGGCACAGAGGAAACGACGAGAATAAACGAAGGATAGAGACAATGATTGAGATCTGCTTGCGGGGACAAGGAAGCATGTAGCAAAAGAAAAAAAAAAGTAAAAGCGGAGGCAGTTCATGGTGACGAGACTTTAGACTGATCTAGGTACTAGCGTTACGATAATTGACCATACGTCCCGATAATAGGGCGTCGCCTCGGTCTCACCGTGTACTCTCGGAGGACCTGCGCGCCCCCTGCCACGCCCCACCCTTATCACCAAACCGGCGAGTTCAAATTTTTCTTTTTCGTATCTGTCATGTATTTCGTAACAAAGTGCGTCCGAAATTCCAAAAAATCGATAAAAGTCCAAACAATTGGCTCTTCCGGCAAAAGACACAATCCGAGAACAAAAATTAACAATTGGTTAAACAAACTGGTTAAACAAAATAAATTGGTTGTTATCTCTGCAAATTTCCAAAATTCATGCACGCCTTTGAGAGTGCCACAAGGGTTGTTGGAGGGGGGTCGCGGCAGAGGGGAGGAGGGATGATCCCCCGTTGACGCGCGCCTTTTTACCTGGCTAATGTCCTCTTAATTGCACATCCTTGCGGAGAGGGAAACCGAAAAAAAAACGAGACAAGGAGAGAGAACAAATAATAAAAATGAAAACAAACAAAAAAAAAAGAAACAAAACGAAGAGAGAAACGACTAGCATTTTTTTTCTCGATTGACCCGTGTGTCACACGGATGTTGTGTGATCGTTGGGCCCCATTGTAATTCATGTTAATTGTGGCCCAAAGACGTGTTTTTTTTTAAATTATATATAAATATTATATAGATATACATGCATATATAAACATATATATATATATGTGTATTTTTGTATGTATATATATGAATATATATGCATATGTATACTCGTGCGAATATGCATTTTTTTTGTTTGTGACGTGATGTTATTTAGCGATAATTATTGGAGGCGGGCATGATACGATCATCAACATCATCATCATCGTCATCGTCTACGTGACAATGGTTACATGATACACGATGAATAAACTCGAAGGAGATATCTTGTGTTACATTATCGTTTACTCGCATCTGTCACAATCCGCCGAATTTTAGAATTATTGTAGCCCAAAATTGTTCCCCGCGCACACGATTGCAACAAAAATTGTGTATTTACAAATTTTTGCCCATTATTACTTCGACTATCGAATGCTTCGCTTATATGATTTTTCTTTATTCATTATTATAATAATTATTATTATATTATTATTATTATTATTATTATATTATTATTGTTTTCATCGAAATGGATTTTTCCGCAATTTTTCTTCCTCTTCTTAAGTTGCCCTCTTTTTTAGCGTGACGTAGTTACAAGTAATGATTAATTGAGAATTAATGTTGAAGAAGAAAAAATAAACGAGGGAGACAAGCAGGAGGAGGAGGTTGAAGAAGAAGATTCCGTTTTTTTTTTTTGGGCTACGGGCTTGATTTCAAGTGTCAAAGATTTTTGTGTATGACCAGATGTATTCTACATGTCTCAATAAACAGTTGTATCTGAATTACCTTTTCTAATATAATGATCAGTGCGAATTTTATTCAACAATTCCCGCACTTCCGCATCATAAAAGATGGCGCTCGATCGAGGCGTGGAACTCGAAAGAACGGAAACCCCTGGAAGCTGAGGAACAGGCATTTAAGGACACTCTTAAGAAGGAACGCCATCGCGGTCGGTAAGACAGAACTAGACAGTAGATAACCCACAGAGCCCCAAAACGACTCTTCAGAATATAACGAAATTTGAAATCGCCGGATAAGCTATGCGACTATATTGGATAATTCGAGGGACTTGAAAAATAAGAAAATAGATATAAGCATTCATAAATTTAATAAGTGTGTAAGCACTTTTAAATGTACATATAATGTATGCATAAACGGAAGAGCAAATATGTGAAGAACTTTTAAATCTATACGAGGAATAAAAGACTACTATTCTTACCTTTAAATGCTTACCGGATTGTAAGTTTTGCGCCGATCGAGTTTTACCTGGAAAATTCAGAAGACCCGAAGAAAGACTTTTCTAGTTTTTTAATGTTATATTTTATCTCCATTAATAAACTAAGCAAAATAACGATCAACATGATTAAAAATAAAAACTTTATTCAAATTTTTCAGCGCCATCTCGACCTTAGGTTTGGAACCAACTTTCTATATTATAGATCTAACTAAGAGATAACAACGCGATCATTTGGATTTACTTTCGAAAAGAAGTAAAAAAAAAACATTTATTTCTCACAACTTTAGTCAACAATTCTTTTCATACAGGTTATCACAATCAACTCTGATAAAAATTCCATACCCATTTATACTTTTTGTATTACATCTTTTTAAATCGCAATTTTATCATAATTATTAGTATTATTATTATAACTATTATTATTGTACACTAAACGCGGAAGAATTTTGAAAATCCTTCGTTTTTGCGTTAATTGGCGACGTAAGCGAGAAAATAATCGGTCGAGAAAAAATATCGTCCCGAACGACTATCCGGGCCAAATCACGATTCATTCGTCCAGAATAAAATTTCAATATGTAGTTTACACATTTACATACATGATATAAAAAAACCTTGTAAGTATTTACAATTCGACATACTAATTGATCTCCGCGAGTTCGAACGGTACAACAATTCTCATCGTCACACTCACACGCGCGTGTGAAAAAGCAATTGCGAAGGATTTTCGAAACTTCCGGTCTGACCGATAGTCGGAACAGATCGAGATATGTCAGCAAAAAAATTAGAGACTTTCCATCTTCTTTCCTTTTTTTCACTTAAAAAATCCTCAAGTTTTCGTTGGTCAAGATTTATCGCGTTTTCGACCGTTTATAAATGTACGATTTAGAAAATTCAGTGTACAGTAATGTATACTGCAAAACTGTTTGGCACTGCCGAAATTCAGGACCCATCAAACTATGAATCTCATTTCATTTTTTTAATCTCTAGTGTACCTTGAATTTCAAACAAACGAAAAAAAAAACAATAAAATGCGACGGTTCTGTACAACAATCGATTCTCCTTGACTCTTAGTTGGCACTATGCACACAAACTTCGCAGTTAAAAATTCACGAAAACGTATGCGCGTTGATAAATGTGGAGGAAATGGGAGCAGAACGGGCAAAAAGATTACGGGATACCATCGACCTCATTTCCATCTTCTTATTCTCATATAACCTCGTAATGATTTTGACCCCATTTACGTTCTCTCTTTGCACTTGTATTATAAAAGAAAAGATTGCGGCAACAATTATTATCCTCGATCGTTCTTCGATCGATAAACTGTACAATTGCGTATCAGGAGGCTTTGCGAATCGAGACTGACAAGGAGATAAAAAAATATATTTGTAGATAAATCGAAAAGAGGGAAAGAATGATTAAATCCAAAGGACTCAGTAAACGGAGTTGCGTCGGCAAGATAAACTAAATATGGAAGAAATTCATTACGATGAAACGCACGCAGAACGACCCATAATTGTACAGGAACCTCCAAAAAAACTTTGAGATCAATCCCGATTAGGAGCAACTGTTATTCGAAATTTACAAATGTCCCAAATATAAAATTCATTGTGGCATAACACGATGAATTTTTTTATTTCTTCGATCATTGTTTCTCCCGTAGTATTTGATTTTATCGAGGATTTTAGTGCTTGATATATCACAGCACCGACGAAAAATTTACCAATTTGCGGAAGTCGAAATAAGCCAACTTCCGGTGTGTTACGATTGCACGACTGTTTGTAAAGAATAATTAACAATGCGTCGGATTTTTTCTCGTTTTCGTAATATTTCGTTTCGTAGACTTTCGAACATCCTTAATTCCTACATGTTCGGTCGGCGAGTGGCACATTTATAAGAAACGCGCATAATTTAGGAATTTATTGCTCGTAGGCGTTTGTTCGTTTGGTAAATCTGTCCCATTCCTCACACCCGCGCACACAAACATTTAAAAACGTACGTGAAAATAGGAAACAAACAAAAAAATAGTACAATAATACATTGAATAATACATTGAACGCGGCGTTGACAATTGAGCAAGAAAGTTTGACGCAATGTCAAGTTGTGTGAAGTTACAGCAAGTATCGAGCGGTTCGAGAGGAAAACATACAATAATCGATGATAAATATATCATAATTATTTATCTACAATTTCAACATTTGCCAGTATATCTGTGCCTCCTTTCCTCTCCTCCTCCCGGATTTTCCACTTATGAACACAATGAAAAATGTATGGTACAAGAAGGAAACGTGGTCGTTTGTGCATTCGAACTGAAGCTATGATACATGTACAGATCGTATTTACATACTGGACTCCTTGGTCGTCGCGCACTCGTTCGTATTATCTACGCGTATGAGCGTCGACGAATTCATCACGAGGCTTCGACTCAACGTCGCGACTCTTTCCATCACGCAGGACGCTGATAAACGCGCCTCCGCGTCGTGGTCCCAGCATTCCTCCATTGTGTCGCATATCGACAGGAGACCCTTTGGAAGAAGCAATCTTATCATTGTTAGGACAAAGAATAGGGAAAATGGTCAGCCAAAAAATGAGTGGTCTCAAAGTCATTCTTCTAAATTTTAATTTAGAAGAATTAATATCATTATATTCAATTGTAAAAACAATACCTACAAATATCAGTTTCCGGTTTAGAAATATTTTGCGACGATATTATGAAAATAACCTTATTAGAATTTTCTACTGATCGAAACTTTATTCACCAGCGTTTAGCATTCTTCCGAAAATTCAAAACGTTTTCAGAGCCACTCTCGAAGCCAACGGACACTTTTGAAATTCCTCAAGATCTTCATTAGAATACGATACTCACCGGATGCTTCCGCCACGTTTCTTGAATCAACGGTCGTTCCTTCTTGTGCACAACGCTCTCCTGCATGTCCTCCAGAGTCGGGTGAAGGCCGACTTCCTCCTCAAATGGTAACCTGTACTCGCCGATCGGTCCCTGCCGAAAAACACATCATTCCGTAAAGTTTTTTTTTTTTATACGACTGATGAGTATTACTGATAATTAATGAATTTCAACGAATACAAAAATGCGTCGATACTAGTTTGTCAAAATTTTTTTTCGGAAATCAGTGTTCTTTCCATAAATTTATAACAGGTCGATGAAGATGAAGGATAAACGTGAATAATTGTTGAGTCTGCGAAACCGGGATGTTGGTCTTTTTGTACTCACATCTTGGACGGTACATCGGGAGGCCAATTCCCATAAAACGAGGCCACAGGCGTACATGTCGATACGGAGAAACGAATCTCGAGTGAAGTTTATCGCGCCCTCGAGTACCTCAGGCGCCATGTATCGGCGTGTTCCAACCTGCGAATTCATTTCGTTTTTTCTTATAAATGTGACGAAAGAATAAAAATATGATCGGAAAGAAAAAAATCAGCGCAATGTTCAAATGAAAGGGAATAAATATAGTAAATAAAGCGATTGTATGAAAATAGTAATTGTAAAATCGTAATAGTAATTGTATGAGTATTTGATGAAAGCACAACAGATAAATGGTTTTACCTGTCCATGAGTATCGCCGCAAGGTTTACCAGGATGAAAAATGAGCGCGAGGCCGAAGTCCGCAATGCAAGCGCTCATATCCGACTTCAGGAGGACGTTTTTTGACTTGAAATCCCTGTGGGCAACCGCGGGCTTGTAGCCTTCTACTTTATTGGGTGGAATTTCCTCGTGCAGATGCATCAACCCGCGAGCCATGGATTCGGCGATTCTACACATTTCCGGCCACGTGACCACGTTCGCCTTCAAGTAATCGCAGAGCGATCCCTTCTCGTGATACGCCGTGATGAGCCAGAATTCCGTTTGTAGATTATCTCCCCTCTTCTCGACACCGATAAACGTTAGAATGTCCTGATGACCCATGTGAGCCAGTTTGAAGATCTCTTGCTCGGTTTGCCACGACTGTTTGTCCTGTACCGGAAACACCTTCACCGCGACAATGTCGTTCCTGAATTGAGCCTTCCACACAGCCCCGAAACGTCCTCGAGCTTTTATCTCTAGAAGTTGAATTGGCCGTAGTCCGAGATTGGGCGATGGCTGCGGCAGTGGCAGTGGCTCCAATGTGGGAACCTGAGAAGTTCGAGAATACCATACTAATAATGATACCATCCAATATTTCTCGGAATTTTTTCTCTTCCCTCTTAATATGATGATATATAGAAAATTGGAGCCGGTCTTTGCCACTTGCCTCGTTGAAGTAACCCAACTTTCGACGCTTGAGGCACCAGTATAGTAAGGGCAAAACGGTTAGGATAATCAGCATCGGTATCGATATCGACAGAATCAGCGTGAGAAGTTGTTGCTCCTCGTTTAGCACCGCTTTTGGTTCTGAAAGTGTAATTAAAAATGGCACATGTGGTATGAGCAGCTTCGAAAGAATTGGACAACTATCAGCACTTTCTTCAAATAATAACTGTGATCTTCGTTATAATTGTTCAGTAAACACACAATTTTGTCTCGGTTATTGATTGTTTGGATAAAATTCCAATCAGTCATGCCATCATTCTCGCCAACAAAATATTTTGAAAATCTTTACTGAAAGAATTCTAAATGTGATAGAAAAGTCGATCTTATCCATTGCAGCCTTGAGGTAAGAATTTGTACTGAAAAAATTCTCACGTTCTGTATGCGGCCGCTCAGTTGGCTGGGGATCCCAAGTGAAGTTCTGGTTGCACATGTTCCCATCACAGCAACAGAAGAAAAGTTGCTTCTTTCGATCCGCATTCTTCTCTACGCAGTGAGGCTTATCGTAACAGTCTTTACTATCGAGGAAGCAGCCCTGCAATTGCCCCAATCAACATATTCGCGTGAGCTTTTCGACGAATAAAACAAAATGTGACAGTTGAAGTTCTTTCATACGATGCGAAGCGTTTAACAATCTCTATTGGTGTTCAACCTTCAGCTTTATCGTCGACTTCTTCGTTACACTGTCGAGCTGCCAGAGGACGTAGCAGTGATTTCTCTTGTCCGGATCATGCGGTATGCATTCCTCCCTTTCAGAACATCCCTGCTGCGACTCGGCGCACATTGTCTCGTTGTAAAATTCGCAATACGCGGAGCCCTTGACATCGTGGCCATACACCGTTCCTGTTAGTGACAACGATACAATCCGATCAGTAGGAATGAGCATTAGTGCAAGAGAAATCTTTAATCGGTATCCTTTTATTTTTTTCAGGTTGAGGTGAAACCACTACAAAGGGAATATGACACCTGCCATTTCAGGAAATTTTGGGGTAGTGTAGCAATGAGAATCAGTTTATTCCTTTATACAAAAACTTTGCTTTTTTTTGTATCCAACAATCATGATCTTATCAAGGCACAGATCTGTACTTTTACAGTTGACTCCTCTGACGTGATGGTTTTGAAAAGAAAGAATACAGTAATGCAAAGACAAAAAATCTACTGGAGAGGTAGGTCTTTCAGAATAGCTTTGATGTACCCTTAATGTGAGAGTTATAATACAAAATCTGTGATACTGTATGGACCTAAAATTTTTCCCTGTCGTGCACATGAACCAAGTAGCTACTGTACTTGCCAGTAACATTTTGATAACAAGTGGTATCTACATGGAAATAACCAACAATTGTTCTAGCCTAGATTACAATCGACTTTAACCCTACTGACCGACTGATTTTGAGGAATACAGAGAAAGATGCAATAAAATCTAACAATAAACATAACGATAATAAGAATAATAATAATAATGATGATGGTAACATAAAAAATTTTAATTAAAAATGAAATCGAAGATACCATGTGTAGTGACAATAATTAAAAATGATAACAGAAAGTATTAATAAATATAAATAACATGAATTTTTAATACAATCATAGTACATAAATAGAAACAAAGTTAATTTAAAACGTGAATTTGAACTCTCTGATAGTGCGCAAAAACCCGACATTGGTGAGATATAGAAGGAATAATAAAATTCAATTTGCTATCAAGACGCCTGATCATCCGTTTCCTGAATGAACTCGCATGGACGAGAGAGTGGGTAGGAGACGGAAAGTGTGAGAGCGAGCGAGAGAAGACAAGGGAGGAAATAAACTGTTGATAGCGCGAATGAAAGACACAACGATCGAAATTCACAAATATTTTTTCGTACTTTGAAAACAAAAGAAGTACGACTTAAGAAAAAGGGTAAGTACGAAGAATTTCTCCATCAAAAAAGAGAAGGCGAGGGTGCAAGATCCACTTCGAAATTAATTTACAATTGGAAAGTCGCGTGCGTCCGAGAAGAATACAAAGACGCATGGCGAGGAGGCGAAGTATCCGCGAAGACGTCAATTGTATCGATAATAACAACAATAACGAAAGATCGAAAACGAAGGTTATTGGAATACGCGATGATTTATTCGTTGACGCAATGGTGCGCGACGTATTTTTTTTTGTTTCTTTTCCGATATTATTTCGCTTACCGCAAAAACCAAGACTGACAAATGTCAGTAGAGCCAAGTACGAGGACATCGTGTGTACGCGGGCGTGTGTTAAACGCCGCTTAACATCGGCGCGACTATTCGCTCTTTCCTCGCTTTGTTTCTCGGTCTATTAACTATTAAGCAAATTGTAGTAATTCATCCCGACGACGATGACGGCGACGGCTCTCTCGCGCGCGCACACACACAAACGCACACACGCACGCATATACACGCTTTTCTCGTGGTCCACGGCGCGTGTGTGTGCGCAAGTAAAACTCCAATAATTCCGGCCTTTATCAATAGCACGGATTGTCCGCTCGTTTTTTTTTTTAATTCTTGATCTAGCCCGTACTCCCGAACGTTTTCTCGCGAGTTTGAGATTCGGCACTACGCAAGATACGCGAACAGAGTGAGAATTCGAAACATCATCTTGAAACGAGAATCTACCCAAACGTCTCGAGAGTTGCGGGAAAACTGTGGGAAAATTGAGCGAAAGACACGCGAGAAGACAGCGGGGAGAGCGGCGGTAAAGCGACAACGAAGAGCGGAAGGGGAAGGGTCGCGAGTCTGGCACGATCGCGGAGAATGTCGAGGCATTCACCGGGAATCTACGACAAAACTCAACAACCCGAACATAGCGACGCACGCGAGCGTGCAAGTTGCATAATATGTGGACAGCAGCGTCATCGGATGGCGAAACGTCGAATCTTGAGGGCGAATTTCTTTGTGTTGCTCAAGGAAGATGTCCGATACACGAATTTAGCGACTGTCGATAAAACATTCCCCACGCAGCGACGAGCCCAATTGTGGACAAAAATGCTTCGATTATCTTTCACGTTGGGAAAGCCATCTAAAAATTTAGATTTTATGTCGTAGCCTTTAATTTACGTACCTAGTGTATGTTACTTGATAGACTCCATGGAAGCACCCTCTTTTACGACATATTCCTGTTACCCCCTTGCTGAATCCATTACAAATACCCGGGCTTGCAAGATTCTCATAATTTAACTAGCGCCACGCGCGCCCTCCGGACATTTCGCATAGCGATATTACCCAGTTGTGTAATCCCCTTGCGAACGATCCACATGGATTCAACAATCGTCGACGAATCGTTCACGATCGATGAAAAAAACCGCAAATAGTGCCTCGGAGGGATCGAGCGTGCACACTCTAAATAAAGGCACATTACATTTGCGCGTTCGCCCAAACGTCATTTTTTTCTTCCTTTTTGTTTGTCGGTAAGGTGAGGTTATGTACGAGAAGTATGACGGCACACAAGGTCCACTGAACCGGATGCACAGAAATGTCATCAACCGTCATTCGAGTTTCCTGGCTCGATAAGCGATTCTTCGTGGGTGGTGTTTGCTGTTGTTACAAATAAATGTCACGAAAATATCAACCGCTCGTACGTGCCGCGATACAAAATGACCACTGAACATTCACAAAGGCCACGATAAACTTTGCGTTTTTTTTATCCGCGTTGTTGTTAAATACCCGAAAAAAAGGGAATATTGGCACTTTGGCCTCCTTTTGATATGGTTCGATAAGATAATGAACGGAGAACGGCTATCGAAGCGCGAGATAAACCAATGAAGCATAACCTCGGATCACGGATAGTTTTCATCGTGCTGAAAACAAGATGAAGCCCACGGGTAGTAAAGAGAATCGAGGATCGGTCCTCTTGACTCGAGAAGAGAATGAGCTCATCTTCAAACTCATCGGAAATCGTTGTCAGGTTAGTCATTGAAACTCCGTGCAAAAAACGTAACAATATGATCAAAGTCTATTCAGAGTTGACCTACATAAGATTCAATTGTACTGCTCGCGTTTGCCAACCGAGTCGAACGATTCAATGACCGAAAATGAAAATAGTCCAGCATTTGGATTTCGTCCGCATATATGGGAATACTGAAGCGCAATATATCCAATGGTTATTGCAGTGTCTGGCAGCAGGAGTCGTGCAACTATATTTGACGGAGCCACCTTTGCACAACGAGTGGATCAAGAAGAACGCCGGGGTTGTAACACTGATAAGAGACAATCCCAGAAGAAGCTTCTTCCTCCGATTGTACTGTTTGCAAAGAAACGCCATGCTGTGGGAACACGAAGTATACAACTCCATGGAGTACAACGCTCCTATGCCATACTTCCACACGTTCGAAGGAGAAGATTGCATGGCAGCTTTCAACTTTGCTGATGAAACTGAAGCTATCATATTGAGGTACAATTATAGAATTGATTTCTCTTGTATCGTTTTTTTTTTCCATTTTAAGAGATCCTACCAATTTTGTACTCACAACTGTTCCATTCTTAATGGAACATACTTGCTCTTCCAAAACTCGTACAAGCTCATTCTATTATTATTTACTCGTCTGTATGATAAGCCACTCCAAAGCCTAAAACATGTTTTTTCTTTGGAACAAAGGAACGCGCTTTTGGCTAAGCTCAACACGAATCGTCAGAGACGCCAAGAGCGAAGTTTGAGAGCGGAAACGGAATCAGAAAAACGCGTGGTTACGTTACCGCGCAAGAGTCCCAGCAGTGCATCCTCGTTTGGTTTTACATCAGCGAGCAACGTGAATATGTTGAATGGCTCTCCTTCCGGTGTCGGTGTGAATCGTAGCGTCTCGAGCAGCTCAATGTATAAAACGAAAAAGAAACATTCTAAGAAGGATGCTAGAAGGAAATTGACAACCGCAGATATTGGGCAGCCTTCGAATTTCAGGTTTAGCTTGCTTCTTTCCTTCTGACACTGTGATTCACCGATGAATGTGTTATATTGGATAATCAGGCATTTTCTAAGCAACTGACAGAATCTTTGGATCGTAGGCACCTCGCGCATATGGCATGGAACATCGATACGAAGGGCCTCGAGGTCGACGCTGTTGACTCCCAGTTGACGGAATTCTTGAATAAGGTTGGAGTCTCGGAGCAAGCATTGAGGAACAAGAAGACGAGAAAATTCATTTACAATTTCATCGAGGCACACGGTGGTATGTCAGCGGTTCAGAACGACATTACACCAACTTTCAATACACCGAGTAGTAATCAACCGCCGCCGTTACCACCGGGTCTCGATGCGCCGCCTCCGATACCCGCGAGAACCGTACCGGTTACTGCCAGTCCTGGATCCAACAACGTAAGACTTTATTGCGTCGGTTATTAGGACGACGTTTTTAGCAATCGCTCCGTCGATCAGCGAATCTTTAACAGCAATATACTCTTCTTTCGATCAACAGATACAGCAGCGCAGCGCGCGCCCCTTACCGCCGCTGAGAACAAACGTACCACCGGCTCCGCCAGGCGCACCTCCCGTTCACCGGACGCTTCCCTCGAGACCTCCACCTCCGAACGCGAATACATCAGCTCCGCAACAGACTCCACCACCACCACCGCCGCCGCCACCTCCGGCGAGAGGTAGCAGTGCGAACGCGAACGTGGCTAGTGGCCCACCGCCTCCACCGCCACCGCCACTTCCGGATCTGAGCGGTAACGACAATTCGACGAGTCACGATGTGTCCTCCAACAACAATGGCGATGTAACCGATATGAGGCCAAAGCTTATGGAGTCCATCAGGAGCGGAGCGATAACGCTCAAGGTCAGACAAGATTAATTGAAACATTGAAAGACAAGTTCGGCAATGAACATTGCAACTCCGATTTTCACGGAGATTAAAAAAATATATATTTCGTTTTTCTTCGTTAATTCGTTAACATATCGATGTAAAATATGAACTTCGTTATATCTCATATTACTTTTTTATATTTTTACGCACCGAGCAGAAAGTGAATCAATCCGAAGCAAAGCCAAATCCACCCACGGACGCGAGAAACGACCTGCTGGATGCAATTCGTCGCGGTACCAATCTCAAACCCGTGGCAGCGAAAACGAAACCGATCGTAACGTCGGAGCCTCAAGGATTAGCAGGAGCACTGTCGAAAGCTCTAGCCGAGAGATCACGAGCTCTTGGTAATGATAGCCAGGACTCGTCCAGCAGTACGAGCGACGAGGACTACGATTGGGACAACTGAGACGATTGAACGTTCGGAATTCGTCGATCGCGGGGCGTGCGGCAAAAGTACGACGACGACGACGACGACGACGGTGTCGTGGCCAAATTTCACAGCTTACAAGTAAAGGATGAACATATATCGTAACGTCGCTGCTTCTCGTTTTCAATGGGAGGGGGAAAGCTTATCATCCGAAACTTCACCATTGCCCGTATTTTATCCGCAGGATCTGTAGCTTCAACATGTACCCTGGTCGTTCGCGGAATTAACTCTCATTTCTAACGCGCAATCAAACGCGTCGGGTTTGCCTTTGCTTGTGAGTCGAAATGAGACTTTAGTGTACACAAATCGAGTCTACGTAGACTAAAAAAAAAAAAATAAACAAAGATCGGGGGATGAGCGTTGTGAAGTAATGTAGGAATGTTCCCGTGCGAGAAAGGGTGATAGAGAGAATTATGGGAGAAAAACATAAATCACGGTTGACCATATGATAATAAATAATAAATACTACTTTTGTATCGTAAGTAAAGGTGAATTGCATCATTATTTACTTTTTACTCAAGCGATAATGGCATGCGGTTCCGTTTCTCGACGAGCCGTTAATAAACTAAAAACGAAACATCACTAAACGATAACGGAGCATACAAAAATATTTCGAATTCGCGTTTTAAGGAGCCTCGAACGTATCATAGATTTATGAATTCCGATTTTTTTTTTACAACGTTTATATCACACAGTTTTCGACTTTGAAAATAATCGGATTTAGATAATCCAATCAGTCAAGTTCGTCGTGTAGAATTTTGGAAATAAGCTGCGATTTGATCCCTGATGAACGTCATTGATTGATGATAAAATCAACGAGCTATATCAACCGCATCAGAAGTTTTTTATTTTCATGAGAAACTACACTGAATTATGGAGACTTAGAACTTTATTTTTGCGAAAACGATACTCTCTGCCACGTATCGAAAATGCAGAGTTTGATCGATTATATCTCCAGGTGAAAGAAAAATGAGAATCCAATACTGATCGACGACACGTGCGAGTCTCTTTAATGTTGAAACGAATGAGAGAAAACAATTACACGCCACAATCCGACTCGTTCGAGAACTAAACGACGTAATGATATATTTCACGTTATGTATTTAAAATCAACTTACGCATAAAACTCACATTGTATACATATGTATATAAAGTATATACTTAAAAACGAAAGAGTAAAAGAATGCTGCGTGATGCGTGGTTTGTTCATAACTCGTGTTAATAATACAGTAACTACTGTTAAAAACTTTTACACTGATAACGTTATACACATCAATTAAAAAACTAATTAAAAGTAAAAAAAAACGGAAATAATTTAAAAAAAATGAAAGAGAGAAAGATACGATTGATCGTCGAATGGGCGGACGTTATCAAGGCGATAGTATATAAAGTAAAATATATATGTATAAACCTAACTAAGGAGAAATCCTAGTCAAAGAAAAAGGAAACAAAAAAGAATCACCCTAATATGATAACTCGTTAAGGATCGATGTATTTTATTGTATTTTGAATATATGTGTATATGAATACATATACACATATATATGTATAGTATACTCGCGCAGTTTGGGTGATTACTCCAGGAGTTCTCCAGTCTGTAAGAGCGATCAACGAAGCGTCCGATTAACATTCTTATTCTCATGCACAATGATTGTACTGATTATTCGCATCACATTTAATTTCGTTTTTTTTTCTTCTTTATTTTATTCTTTACTCGTTTGGGTTTCTTTATTCTTCGAGTACGAACTAATCGAGTCGTCGTAAAAATATGGCAAATGCAACAATGAGCCACGTGTGAAACATTGACACTTTTGGTCGATGTTTTCGCTGCAAGCGAGTATTAAAGAATAATTTGCCTGCACCGTCGCGTATTCAGCTGGTCGTTTAGGAAAACACGCCGCGGTGTATTGTACTATTGGCCAAAGCAATGAACCCGCGTCCCCTCGTGTGTAACGAGCTTGGAGAAATTGTTGTAACAGCCGCTCCGGTATTTTCATTTTTCTTTTCGTTTCTTAATTTATTTTCGCATTAGTATCTACGTGCTACGGTATCTCGTTCAATTGAGCTTTATTTTTATGTTTTCTTTTATTTTTCTTCGTTTTACAATACTGGAACCCTTTGGCCTGAAGAACTAGCAGGGAATTGCTTTTAACTTTGGACACTGGCGGTTTTTCATTTCATTTCAATTAATTCGTCATATTGGGCGTGTGATCAGTCCACGCGGAACAATCTTCCATTAACGTATTTTAACGGGGTCGTAGTCGTAGTTACGAATGTCTCGGGTCTAATAATTCCCGCGTGGCCTCGCGTACTTTGCCTACCATTGCGCAACAATTTTTTTCGTTTTTTTTTTTCGTTTATTTTCATTTCGGTTTAACAAAAATTTTCACGAGTTACACATCAATAGGCAGTATGGGATTTAAAAAAAAAAGAAGTATAACACGTGTGCATACGCCGTACGAAACTTGAGATCGTTTGAGATTTATGAAGAAGGTCTTGCTAGAGGAAAAATAAGACAGGACTTTTTATATCCGTGAAAGATAAGTAAAATATAAAAAGAACAAGAGAGAAAGCGAGAGGGGGAAAGAGAGAGCTCTCTCTCTCCCCCTCTCTCTCCCTCTCGTAGTTGCACACAATTCCTAGCAGGACAACACAGAGATAGCATAATTAATGAACATTTATAGTTTAAAGTTTGTGATTAATATTGTTATTTGTTATATAATAGACTTAATAAACAAAAATTCCATTTACCAAGACACGGTATGGAGCACGCGGTATATTTTACAGTTTTTATCTTCAACAGCGACGCACGTTCCTTCTTGGGTGTGTGCGTCATAAAAGTTGTCCCGTATTAACGCTGCGTTTACACCATTTTTTTTTTTATGGCAATTCTAATGTACTCGGACTATCCAAGCGAGCGTTACGAACGATCGAGAAATTAAGTATACTGAAACTTTTCGATATTGCCTCGAACCTACTTTCTTCGGCCCTTTTCCCGCCTTCTACCCCTCCTCTAAAATAAATGCAACTTAAATAAGAATATAAGAAAAACCTAAACTAAGTGGGGACCCAACAATTTGTTTAAAACAAATAGATAGCTAGGGATAAAATTGCGAGATAGAGTAAATCCGATTTCAAGCTAGCCTGCCCATTTTTCGATAAGCCTTGCTGATTCGGCTCGTCTATGTGATTGCCTCCGAAACTTCCGGCCGCCGGGTACCACGAGTCCTCGGTCACCGGAACCTGTGTCACACAGAAGTCTCTCATGCTTGGGCCAATATTAGGATTCGGTGTACGCTCATGGCCAAACCTTACGTTGTCTTTTGTACTTTTCAAAATTCTTTTTGTTACCTGATTCGAGGTTATCCACGTGCTCGTAGCCCAAGCCGGAATTTCCGTTGATGTTTTTGTCGACGCCGATGTCCAGGACATGCCCCGGCCGTAATTCGATGGACGCTGCGTTACGACGATTGCTATACTCCGGACAACAAACAAAACGTACAAGTGTGCCATGCAACGAGAAAGTGCGATAAATTGGACTTTGTTGAAAATCGGTGGTTTCGTGACTCCGAGCAGGAGCATTCATTCAGATTCAATTTTGGTACGATAAAAGTCAAGATCAAGTCCTCAAGGTAAGTGACGACAAAATGGTGATGATGAAAGATTAAGCGAATTATAACAAATT
This sequence comes from Ophioninae sp. B BG-2022a, assembly GCA_030522765.1. NCBI lineage: Eukaryota > Metazoa > Arthropoda > Insecta > Hymenoptera > Ichneumonidae > Ophioninae sp. B BG-2022a. The sequence goes on from JAPYZJ010000081.1 coordinate 33,935, forward strand.
CCAACATTTCGATCGACTCATAAATTCTCAATCAACTGTTTTGGAAGAATGTTCGTCAAGGAATTACCGGTAATGTTGACATTTTTGAATATGCTGCCAAAATGCAAAACTGATTAGCAAAATTATAATGATTTGGGAAAAAAGCGCTGTATTTAATTGACAACGAAGCAACTGCTAGTTGCGTTCATTTGAAACAGGAGCTGATTAAAAATAACTTACCCGGTTCCTCGTGGGACTCAACAGGAGCACGATTCGTCTCTTCCAAAACGACTTTCTTATCTGTCGTCGTAGATACTTTCTGTGCCAAAGAAGAAGAAGAAGAAGAAGAAGAAGACAAAGAGGGCGAAGGAGGCGAAGATGAAGAGGAGGATAGAGTCTGTGACGGTGGTTCAGGTGTTGAGAGTTTCTGTTCTTCTACGTCAGTGGAGACCCGTGTAGGTGATGGTTTGCTATCGCGACTTTCACCTTCCGTTTCTTGAGCTACGATGCGCGATATTGTTACCAATCAAGGACCAATGAAAAAACAAGCCAAACTGGACCAGGTAAACAATGGCAGTTTACTTGAAAATGAATTGAGGGCTCTGCCGGTGCTTTTGAACGCTGATGGATGAACCGTGTTAGCGCTGGTCCCATAAACGTTACTAGCCTGAACCGCATAATTGTCCGGCGACAAAGTTCTCGAGTAAGTTCGTCCCTTGGTGTCCTGGAGGTTGAGACGACTCTCGTCGAGTGGACTGGCTGTCAAGGATATCGCCCCATCCGTCACCGCGTTTGGACAGTCCGCGTCGTTCGGCCTGCGATTTATCGTATGAAAATAGAGCTCGAAGAACTTTTCGTGAAATTCGATCTAGCCGAATGAATTTTATTGGCTCGTCTACTTACACGTAATTTTTACACTGATCCTGAAGAAAACTCAGAGCCTTGTCCAACACTTGTCGCGCGAATCTCGAAGCTGCGCCACTCGATTGACTTCCGTCGCATTTCTGCTTTGTTTCGTATATGACGCACGCCCGGAAGTGATAGTGCGAGCTAAGCAAACAATTGGTTGGGTTTGTTTGGGTTCATTGGACTATTGTACAATTTTCAACTTTTACGTTACGAAAAATCATTAATTACCGTCAAATAAAAGAATAAACGAAACAATGAATATTTAATTGACGAAAATATCGATTAATTTTTTCTTCACGTACGAAAAAGCTAGCAACGAGCGTTCGAACCACGATTAAACTTCATCGAGATCGTAATGCTTCTTTTTCTTTCTGAAGAAATTCAATTATCTATATATATGAAGAAAAATGATAAATGAACTCTTGTCATCCACGCGATCCACGGTACTCGTATAGAATACTAAAATTCATGAATATCGATCGATCAAGGAACGAAGCTAACCTAAAGGTAGACGAAACGACACATTTTTGTTTTTCAGCCGTATTAAATTGATTTACCAGCAGAGGCTCGTTCTGGCCATTTCACCTTTGGAGACTTCGTTGACGAGGGCGGCGTACTGATTACCGCAGTGATTGGCGTCGGTCACAGTGGCTTTGAGGCAACTCGCGTACTGCAAGTATTCTTGTGGAGGAAATGAGGAGCGCGGGTGGTAAAAACAATATCGCTTAGAATAATCCTGAGGTTTTTCAATTCTAGGTCATGTGACAGCAGGCTTTCATTACCGTTCTGATACGTGGAAACCGAACACATCTGATGTACCGAAGCTATCGGGACTTCGACCGCCGAGTTGAATTGTTCCTTTCGACGTTTCGAGAAACAACCGTCGATGTAGCGCTTTATGCAGTCGACGAAGCTTGTCCAAGTGCTTGCGATAAAAACAGAAGATAACGTATAGGATCGTGGAAAGAAAAGTATCGACGATCGATTTTCGTTTGGAGTGATCGAAAGAAGAAATGACGATGAAGAAATATGATTTAGAAGTAGAATAAACGAGCTCGTCTCGTACCGGCAAACCATTTCAATGTCCCGCATATTGTCCGGGAATATGAGATGGGGATCCTTCAGGAGAGGATCCGCGAGAGCTATGCACTTCTGATGATCGTCCTTCGAGCAACGCGACATACGGGCTAGCCGCGCTTGAGTCAATGCCTCGCCAAACAGAACAGCATCTGCAAGTATTTTGTTCATACTTTTATCAATTTGGATTCTTAACTATATAATTATTCTGATTATCGTTATCGTCAAAGGAATAATAATTATACACTTGTTTAATAATTAATCAATCATACATTCGTTTCCGGTTATATTTCTTCGACAAATGAAAAAATGTATAAAGTAATATTTATTCTAAATAAAAATAAAAATTAAATAAAAAAAATAATAAAAATAAAAATAATTTTTATTCGACTCAGCAAAAAGATTAGATTTAATAAGACATCGTTGAAGCTTTATTTCGTTAAGTCTGACAACCGTAAAGGCGTTAAGAATACGTTCGTTGACTCACCGATCAAGAAGATGCTCGTTGCGAGAAGAGACAGCTTCATTTCTCAACTTTTTTCCTGTGCCTTTTGCAGAGCGGAGAATCGTGTGAATACCTGCAACAAAAAAAAATCAACAAGATCGGGTTTTCGAATTAAACGTTAGACACGCACACCAAGAGCGATCTGTTTGAAGTCAGCACGCATTGGTGGTCGCTGGAGAACGCAGGGGGAGCAGGAACAAGAGAAGGGAAACGAGCGGGGGGGTTGGGTCTTTCGTTCGTTCCGGACATTTCCGGACTTGCACAGGAAAGCACAACAAAGACCACACCTGAGTGCACTCCGGGGGGGGCCACTGAACCGTAATACATATTGCGTGAAAAGCCACCGGACCCGTACTCTGTCCATTATTTCACGCACTGACACTAATAGAAACCACCACCGTAATTTTCAAATATTCACATTATCATTTTGGGTTCCATGTTCGATTTAAATATTAGCCGTAGTAAAAAGAAATCCATTATTTTTCCAACACATGCTTTCACTTATCTCTATCTCGGGTTGTATATTAGTCCTATAGGGTTACACTAGATGGCGTTAGAGATATTAGCTTTCGTACTAAACGAACATTCGTGATTGGTCGAATTCAGAAAATAATGGATTTCTTTTTACTACACCGAATATTTACAAAAATAAAAGAACAACGTCAAGTCTGTTCTTTTTTTTTTCGTTCGTGCATTCCGGGTCGCGAATGAATGTTCCAGTAAATATTCAGGTTTAACCGGCAGACCGTAAACCTCTACGGTCTGCCGTAATCGCACCTTCAACCATTTTATAAAACTCGGCTGAGTGGAGTAGAGTGCAGTTTAGACCGTTCTGTTTTCTTTTCTAGCTACGAGAATTACGTTATCCCTAGAGTAGTATTATCCTTTCGAGGACTCGAGAATCCTGAAAGGTGCGTTTTTTTTTTCAACGCTTGAAGCTTCTCACATAAAAACCCATGAATACGCAGTGACTGATGTCTACATATGATATACGTAGCGAAGAAAAAAAAAACAGATAAAGGGGGAAACAAAGTTGTTAATTCGTGTACCGAGGGAAAGGCTAGGAGAAATGTTTTTATTGGGTTTTCCATACTCGCGAAACCTGTCATTTTCGCACGTACGACACTTTTCCTTCTGCTACTCCTCCCCATTTCTACAGCATATTATCTACAGCCTTTTCGCTTATACGAGGACGTAGGTATCTTCTCCCTCTTTTCTTCTTGTCTCTCTCTCTCTCACCTTTCCTTCACTCTGCATAGTTAACCGCGTTGCAAAATTAATGTAGGACAATCCATCCGAATGTCATCGGGCTGATCGTCATTTACCAGGTGCACAGGTCCAATCGATATCTTTCGTTATAAAACAATAATACGCTCGCTGGTGCATACACGTGGTATCAAAGTTATAAGAATCGACGCTTCCTCGTATATCCAAAGTGTGACACTTTTATTATTAAAAAGCAAAGGAAAAAAAATATATGAAAGCTCACCTATGACGAAAGTGTAAATAAGTTGGGTATCGAGCATACCAAGTTTTCAAGCTCACTCAGAAAATTTCGTTGAAAAACAGAAAAAGAAACATATTTCGTTTTCTCTTCTTTTTTTTTCATTCGACTTTTCGTTTTCCTCGGGAATAATTAAACGGACGTATAGTTCTGCCAAGTGCGTTGAAACTTTTTTGAACTTGGGTGAGAATTCATTTGTCAACACTATTGTACATTGTTCATAAGAAACCTGATGGTTTTCGTTAAACGGTTTTATTACAGAGAGAATGTTCGATTGCTGATTTCATGTACACATGTCTTCTTTTATAAAGGCATGTACGGTGCTTTCATTCAATGACTGGATGTGCTCGTAAAAATAGTAGCTTCACAGCAGGCCCAGGTATTAAATAAAGACGATGTACGTGTTTTCTCGAAAACGATTTTGTCACTTGATGAACTTTTTCAATTTGCTCGTTGTTCAACAAAATGAGCAATGGGCAAATTCAATGTATGTACAATTTAAAGTTGTACATGTTTTGGGCCTTTTTTCAGTATGCAGTATTATTATTATGTATTATTATTTATTATTATATTATAATTAATATAATATTAATTATATCATATAATTATATTATAATTAATATAATATTAGACATTAATAACAAGATTATGTACCCAAAGAAATCAAATTTGTTCGAATTTATGAGCCCCGAAGTGATAAAGGTTCTGGATATTTTTCTATCAATGAATTTAAGGGTCCTAAAAATTCATACCATTTTTTAGTACTTATGAACTTTTCTTCAATTTGAAACGAAGATTTGGTAAAAATTTTCAAATTATCGTATTATACAGCTTTCGAAGTCATCAGACCGTTTTCCGAAATTGAAAACACTTTTCCAGCTTTATCTTTTTTTTCCTTGTTTATAAAAAGAGATTTTATAAACCCTTACAGGCCCTATCTCAAAATTTGTTATTTTCGATTAACTTTGAATTCAAATAAAGCACAGTTCGTTTATTATCGATTAATGTTTTTTTCCTACGTTCAATAATTTCTTCATAACAAATTATCAGTTGGGGTTAGAATATTTTTTTTTTCTACAGCTTGACATTTTCATGATTGTTCAAACTTTCGTAACAGTTCCCGGTCGAGACCTTCTATCGTGAAATGTGTATTTTTTAATGTGCATTTCGTATCGCTTCATTCGAATAGCCGAAGTCAGCTGTGCCGATTGTCCGCAAAACTTGGTCGCAATAATAGCTTCATAGCAAACGTATGTCCACGTAAAAAAAAATGAAACTCGACTCGATCCCTGTGTAAACCGGAAACGCCTAATCCCAACGTTCTCTTCGTAAAGAATGTTCCGAAGCTATCGATAGTTTGAAAGTTTTTTTTAATCGCTAATAGTGACTTCGGTGGTTTGCGGAAGAAAACGAAAAGTAGCGCTCTTGAAACTCCCCCGAGAAACGTATAATTATATTATAGGCTCACCGAATCCCGCGAAGAAGTTTGATTGAAAGCTCACGAACTTTTCGTTCCACCACTTGTACATACGACTTGTTTACGTTAAGTCGTAAACTCGGCCATTATCTACTGATTAGGATATATTATTCATTGCTCTCGCCTACGATAATTCGAATTAATGAAAAAACGATCAAAAACGGCACTACAGACCGCGAAGAAACGAACTATGGAAATTCTTCTTTTTTGACTTTTCTTCTTTTTTGATTTTTTCTTCTTTTTTGACTTTTTCTTCTTTTTTGACTTTTTCTTCTTTTTTGACTTTTTCTTCTTTTTTTTTTTTGACTTTTTCTTCTTTTTCTTCTTTTTCTTCTTTTCTTCTTTACTGGTTTCTCGCGAGGAGTCCCGGATCGATGATGAGGAAGAAGAGAACCGGCGCGATTTCACTGATCGCAATGTCGAGATTGGCAAACTGGTAGGATTGCGGTGGGAGCGGACACACGCGGATGGTCCGTACTTTTCGAAGTACGCTCAAGTACTGCGGCACCGACTAGCCGAGCGAACGAGTTGACGGTGTAAGCGAGCAAGGGTGTCGGTGAATTGCTTTCGGACTGCTTTTCTATATATTCATACACGAACGCGTTTATACAGGGTGGCAGGAAAAGTTACGTTGAAAAGGTTAATCACAATGCCTCGTGTCGATGCTTATCCAACCCTCGTGCACGTTTTACGAACTTTTTTGGTTTTCAACAAAAATCAGTTTTAACCTACTCTTTTAGGATGGGGTAGGAAACCCGAACTTCGATTGATCAGAAAGCCCACAATTACGAATTTTAATATACCAAACTACAAACCCAAACAAACTCGAAGAAATTTCGTAAAGCTTTTGCTGGCTGGATTACGAAATGTGTTTGGGTCTGTTTGGGTTTTACTGGCATGAGCCAGTAACGAAATTTGTAGTTTCGGAATATTAAAATTCGGAATTTTGAGTCTTCTGGTCAATCGAAGTTCGGGTTTCCTATTTCACCCCTCTCTTTATCAAAAACTTCGAAAAATCCTAAAAGCCTCGGATTTCCATTTAACAAAAATTATTATCACAGGAATGATGAATTTATAAAAAGTGGTTGAAATTACTAAATATCTTAAGCCTTTATAAAAAAAAACATTAAATTTACTGACGAGTTAGAAAATCAAAAAAGTCTTTAAGTCTTTAAACTTTTTAAAATATTATGAAACGTTTCAGATCTTTATTAAGGAATGAATATTCCGAAATGTCTTCGATTAAAATTTTCAAAAATAATAAAATAGGCAAAAATTGTGAAAATCAGTCATATTTATATTTCTCTGAGCCACTTCTGGGGTTACCAGGGAATTTTACTAAGATCCACAAACGAGAAAAAAATATATAAAAATCCAGGTTTGCAGGAAGTTCCGAGAAAAAAGTGTTCTTTTTTCTCGAAGAGTAAAAAAAATTTAGAACATAAGGGTGATTAGCTTTTTTCTTTAAACCCCTGTAAAAAAAAGTAAAAAATCAATGGAACGTTGACTATCAGCACTTTTGAATGTTTCGAAAACAGTTCTTGAAATGGTTTTTATTTCGTCATTTTCACAATGACAAGAAAATATATTTTTCACTAAAAAATCTCAAAATTCTCAAAATTCGGAATCTGAAGTTTTCCTGATGTTAGATAGTAGCTTGACACCAGGCTACTTTTGAATGTTTCGGAAACAGTTCTTAAAATGGTTTTTATTTTGTCATTTTCACAATCACGAGAAAATGTATTTTTCACTAAAAAATCTCAAAATTCTCAAAATTCGGAATCTGAAGTTTCCTGACATTAGCTTAACACCAGACATCAGTTACGTTCCTCATTGTGGGATATCTTCGTATCACGCTTTTCCGTGGATACGTATGCATAGGAATTTTCACATTGCATATCCTTCTAACACGACTTACAGAGGTGGTCGGTCGTCCGGAAGTTTCACACTATGTCCTCTAGTTTCAGAGCGTGGAGCATTATACTTCATTATATTCCTCGTGACGCATTGCCTGACGTGTCACACACTTCTGGAAAATTAGAGGCTTTAGCGTATATCGTATAGCGCGGTCACCACTACTGTGAACATTTCTTCAGCCAAGGGTGCATGAAAGGGTAAAAGACCCATCAAGAGGGTCAATGAAAACTCACTGTTTTTTATCAGATAGACAAGAGTGGAACGATTAACCTTGTTTTTTATAGGAAAAGCATTGTAAAATCGGTTTTAGCCAATACACGGAGCGGTGACCGTTTTGCCATGCGCCGGCTCTTAACCAATGACCGGATGGTACTTCTGAGATTTTGATGTAGATACTCGAATGAAAGTCTAAGCACCGGCGAATCAGGAAAAAAAAAATTCGAAAAAAATGAAAAAAACCAAAAAAGTGGATAAGAAGAAAAGGGAAGGGAGGAAGAAATGGAAAAACCTGAAAGGGCGTTGATGGAATAAGAGATAATAATAAAAATATACATCCAAAAGTTTAGGTTAAGTTTAGGTGAAAACCTTTTTACAATAAACTGTCAATTAAGCTGATATTTTAATTTTTACGATATTTGTTACGCAAAACAAAATCGGCATAAAACGTCATTTTTGTTAAAACGGGCAATTGACAACTTTACGACCTGTGAGAACTATGGCCGCAATGAAACTAAAATTAAATAGGTTCAAGGTGGAATGTTACCGGTATGACATTGATAAAAAAAAGAGTTCAATAGGGAAGGGTTATTCATAAAATTCCGCAAGTGTATATTATTGGACCTAGAGAAATCAATATTTTCCTATTATTATTATTATACTTTGGTTCCCTGCGATATCAGATTTTTCCATTGCGATGATTCTAATTAGCCCTACTTTCACGGGCTTTATGAACATTCGAATGAATCGGTTAATTTCTTCTTTCGTGTATTTTTAAAAATTTATTTTTCATTATCAGCATATCGAAAAAAAAAAGATTTATCATTTCTTAGTGTAAATTCGAAAAAAAAGATTACTTCAATTTGGAAATTCAACAAAATGGTTCATTCGATATTGCTGATACAAAAATATTTCCATTAATGAAACAATAATCGGTGCCTACTTTTTTGGTTCGTATTGGGGAGAAAACCGTCGCGTAACTTCCTCACACCCATTATTCATCGTTCCACGTTTCCAGAGAACGATTGTCTTTCGAAGACGTTAAAAAAAGCCCGTCGATCGATTCAATACCCTTTTCAGCGTTAACGAGGTGTTTGGGTCATTCGAAGTAAATTTCAAATGAAGGAAGAGGCGGTGATCGTTAGGAAAATCGAAGAAGTTTCCAATTAATACTTCATCGTTGTTCAGTCCCTGGGTACTTGTGTTCTTATAGTACTGTAATCATTCTTGAAAATAGCTTAGCAAAATAAGTATGCAAGTCCATTAAAACATCGTTGAGACCACTTATACGTACAGCCCATAGTTTTACGTATGTATAGAACGTACGTGGTACCCATCCACGAATCAAACCATTGAATAATAGCTGAGCGTCCTTCTACATAGTACACTCGTAGTGCATATAATTTGCGACCATCGGTTAAACCTTGCATTGAGAACAGCTGCAGGTGAACTCGGATTCGGTGTTCGCGATGTGCAACAGTCATCACCTCGATGTTGAAGAAATTGCAAAGTGCCAATTGTCGACGAATATATGATTTATCGAATTCGTACCCGGACTCGGTCGTGAATTGACGCCCAGCGTTTAAGTCACTTTTACAGCAGCTCTTGTTAACCTGGAACCTTCAAAAACCATCATCCGTGATGCACGGCGTTCATCGCCTACCGCGTCTTCATTCTTTTTCATTTTGCTTCACGATTCTGTTTTTTTTTTCGTCTTTTTTTTTCAATTGAGGAACGAGGCTACATCCAACAGCAACAATACGATTCGCGTGGTAGGAAATGCTAATGATTTTGGGAAGCGGATTCCAAAGCGCGATAATTCCGTGACGCGCGGCCTCGCTCCGCTGATTTTACCATTTTTATTTTTATTGTTCCCTTTGGATTGTTTCTTTCTTTCCTTTTTTTTTTTTTGTTTCAAAGGGATCTCGATTCGTGGATTGAAAATTCTGAAAGCACGCAATCCAATAATGCGCAATTCTGCGTACTTTGGGTTTCGATTTTTTTTTGTTGAATTCTCTAGGTTGTAAGAGGAAAATACAGTTTGGCGATGGATGAAGCGTACCGTTGACTCAACACATGCAAATCACCCGGCATAACTTATGAGACGACGTTACTGTACGGATAGGCTCGGTTTACCTCTCTCAGGTGGTGTAAGTTAAGACGGTCAAGCAAAGGGTCGATAATCTCTAAGCCATGGGTCAGCTAACGCTTGACACGCAAAGGGGTGGCCACCCCCTTCCGGTACTCGCTTTGATATACGTATGTGTATGTGCTTGAGACTTTTTATCGCTCCGAGAAAAGAAGGCCAGTAGAATCGTTAAGAATTGCTCGTTTTCGCGTAGTGACGAATTTAACCGGGGCGTGAAGCTTATTATTCACTTTTTGAAAAAAATTTTCTAGGCCGACAAGTACCCACTTTTTCCATGAACAACGTATAAAACATAATTTTTCCGCCTTTTTTTAAGGGGGTCGATCGTTTTTCAATGGAATTTCGTTCCCATGCAACTTTTTTTTTTGCACAGTCGAGTCTTAGGTTTGATAACGTATTTTCGTTTATTTTGCCACTTTATCGAATGACGAATCGTGGAACGATTCTGCCTTTTAATTTGGAGCTCAATCTCAACTGTTCTCAAGCTCAGCTCAAGTCACTTCTGGGATAAAATTGCAATCGTCGTTTTATGGAATCGAGACGAGCTTCAAGAGTTTGAAAATTGGAAATAAAATAGCTATGTCAATTATTTAACTTCATCGGATTAGCACTAGGTTGAAATTTTGATATCCGATCTTCCTATCGTATACTTTTATAATCTGGTATTTTCACGTCGGCTTGCAAGAGTACTTGCAAGCGGTACGAAAAATGACAGAAAACATTAACTTTGGAAAACGATGCAAGTCGTGTCTCAATGTTCATTTGCGTGATGCATTTTATCTTCGAACGAAGCATAGTTCATAATATTAACTTTCCAATGCATAAATGACTTTGTTACGAAATTTTCCTTTTTTCTCGTAGAAGCGAATTATTAAAAATGTTTGTAGGTAAAGAGACTTATCGTCGACATCAGTTTTCGTAATTTTCAAAATTTTTAAAAGGTCAACCGACCATGCAGAAGCTTATTGAACATACGTTTCTTAAATCTACTATTTTTTAGTAAATTTCTGACTTTGTTATCTGAATGTTCTTATCAGAAAAAACATTGAAAATCGTCTATTTTTTTAGACTTCAAGTTTATGGAGCTTCGTTAAAATGGAAACTCCATAATCACCTAGTGCATCCTTTCCAGAATCTATTTTTATTCCAGTATTTTTATGTTCCCCAGAGCTTGAATTTCCCCCATGAGTTAACCTATCCCGATCTCTATCGATACAGACCTTAATAGAGAAAAAAAACTTTTCACCAGCCGCAAATTACAAATACGTTGATTTTTTTCTTCACTTTTATTATAGTTACAGTACAAAGGATTTCAAGGCTTACTCGTTCTCCTCCGAGCGCAAACGAGCGTTAGCATTGGTAACGCGGATCGAGAGTTGTTGGGCACGCTCGACGATTGCCTTGCGTTTCTTGCTGCTTACCGCGTGAGCGATTTCCGCGCAGAATTTACGATTTTGCATCATGAGAACTTCGAGTTCCTTGACGTTGTGTACGAGTACCTTGCGGAAGCCGGTGGGTAACATGTGACGCGTTTTTTGGTTGCTTCCATAACCGATGTTGGGCATCAAGTACTGTCCCTTGAAACGCCTACGTACTCTGTTGTCGATACCCTTTGGCTTACGCCAGTTGCGCTGTAATCGAAGTACTCGTTTAGTTTCCCTTTAAAATTGTTGATTAGTTCTGATCCGCTCGAATTTTCAGGAAAGCGTAATATTGCTACAGTTGGTTGAAGTGACGCAAGCAATTCGTGGTCTGAAGAACCATTCGTATCGGCGCGTAAACACGTTTGATTTTTGTTTTAGGTTATGCGTGGGTGAGATTACCTTGAGCTTGTCATATCGATCGCTCTGATGTCTGATGAACTTCTTCGTCCGCTTCTTGACGATCGTCGGCCTGTACACCGGTCGGATTGACATGCTGTCTGCTCAATTGGAGACGCTGCAAAGAAAATGCACTTTACCAAAATCGCCGAGCTGTGTACAAATCTGTTGGTGCGCGCGAGGTAAACCGTTGCGAAGCGCAGATGAGACTTCGCTCTCGACACTGTTTTTTTTAAATAATTCTCAATGAGTTTCTCATAAATATTATTTCGCCAATATTCTCGGATTTGTAACGCGACAATTGCGATGACAATTATTTTCAATGACGCTAAGATTACGAGATTGTAATTGGATTATTCATTCGCCAACATACCGTCTCCAACGAATTTTGTATGGAAAAGGTTATCGGAACGATACGCACGAAGTATGTGAGACCACGAAGCTTCAGGAGAATGGAAACTCTAGTCTTAATTTCTTCAAGGGAAGTGACCTTACCGACCATACGTGTCGCTACTGAGTACGTGATATGTCATGAGAACGAAAATCGATCCGGTCGGTAAAAATCTAACGACCAAGTTTCCATCCGACGGATTGCAATTAGCAACAGTCGGTACAAAAGCTCCGCTCGAGTCGTTCGTCCCACGGTCCATTAAATGCAATCAAATTGGCGTTATCAGCACCTAGATAGCCTAGCCTACGATTTCCCTGGGCACTTCACGGCGTACTTGTACGGTGAAGTACGCCGTACCGCTTGTGTACGATTCGCTATGAGCCCAACGTCTAGCACTGTACAGTAGAATACCCTCCATATGCATACACAGTGGCTTCACGGTGCCCACCGCGGCGGTACTATGGCTCCACGGGAACTGTACGCCGTGGACTACGCCGTACTGATATTGTATCGGTACTGTACGTAAGTACATGGAGGTTCCAGTACCGGTACGGCGGTCCAGAGCGGTACGTGGTTATCTGTGTTGTAGATTGGCCCGTGCCATCAGCGCTTCGTTCGAGTGGACAAATTCGGTACTATCTCGATTCTTGCCACGCGCAGTTCAGTGATAAAGAAGTACACGGAGTGGCCTGTCGAAGACCGCATAGGTTACGCCAAGATCCCCACCGAAAGTACCTCAAGTTTTTTTTCAGACCTGTATGTAAAAGACTCCCGATGATTCCTCATGTTTTTCGTGTCGTTCGCGTTCAGTGAGGCCCGTTTTATTGGGCGCCGAGTCAACGAGATCGTGCGAAATAATTCGGTGGTGCGTCCCGTCGAAAGAACGTGGATGGCAATCAAAGACGCCGTTTACCGGCCAGTCGAGTGTCCTTCGTAAGTGTCGGCTCCCGCCCAAGTGCCAAACGAACGTTTTTTCAAACGCGTTTTCATCGTTCATCTTCAACACGGCCGAACTTCTAGCCACGATCGTTTTTTACTCTAAAATTATTATTATTTTTTTTTATATCGAATCCCGCGATTTACTATCTTCGTTTCTGATGGTGCGTGAGTGGCGAGTACCAACCTCGTAGCTAAGACCAAACGCGAGAAAAAAGTGCTAGAAGGTTAGGGTGCGACAGAGACGGAGTGCGACGTCGTCGAAGAGGGCGAGGATAAGGAGACCGAGAAGAACGACGATACGCAACGACAAAAAAAAAACGACGACGACGATCACAAATTGTCCGAGCCTCGAAAGACCAGGATGACCAGCGAGACGAGAGAGTCCGCGGTCCGCAACGTGGAGACCGAATATCGGGAACTTAACGCCACAAATACATGGGCCCTTTTATACACGGTACTGATGATCCTTCCACTCAAACTCGTATCTTTCCTGCACTTTTTTACTCCACTCTTCGGTTTACATTATTCAAGGCCAATTATAGCAATTATAATAATCTTAGGGTAATTTACGATCATCAGATAATTATTTTACGCCGAACCCAAACAAAATGAAAATCTTATTCCAAAAAATTGAGACGAAGGAGAGAGAGAGAGAGAAAACTCTTTCCGGCTCGTTAAGGATACTGATTTTAAATTTTTTTACGAATCTGCCGTCATTCCGAATCTGACAACTCGCATGGTTGAGTTTGCTGTGCTGAGAGTCCACTAGAAATACTTCGACAATCTGATTCTTAAAAATGCTTTCATCTTGTTTTTTCAATTTCGTCTCGAAATTCTGTCCATTTTTGTATAGTATATTTTGCACACGCATTTATCTGACCTTGGTAGTTTTGTTGTATACTAGAGTTGGTAATCGTAATCCTGAAAGGAACACGTTATTGTAGAGAAGAAGTGAAAGCTGCACAGTGATTTATGCTAAAGTAGGACTCTTTCTGTAACAAAATTAAATTGGCGATATCGATAGTTCTTGAAAGTGACTTTTTCTCTAATTACTGAGTAAGAACCCAAACAATCCCAATCAATGATTCTTAGATGCGATTGTCTTTGCAGTATCAGAATATGTTCAAAAAACCTAATTCCCAATGGAATCTAATAAGAATCTCTATTGGTTATTTTGTCTACACCATCAGAGCAAAAAGCATAGTCTGATTGATAAAAAGAAATACAATAACGATGTTTAGAGTTTGCCAGTTCAAGGACGTTCAAGACAAACTTTATATATCCGAAAAAGCTGCTGATATTTTTTAGGAATATCCGTAAGCCAAAGAGAGGGGAGTCATTGCCCGTCTGGACGGAATCCTATTTACCGTCCATAATCCAATTTGGCTTGGTGCTAATTGGCTCCGAACGCGCTCTACGAATACGTATATGCGCGTGAACATGAATTTGCACTCCATCGATCATTCATCCTGTTTCGCACCACCTCCACTTCCTCCTATCCCTAATCATTCTGCACTTTAGAAAAAAAAGCATTTACCAAATGGTCCGTTTATTCGAGTCGTTCGGTTTAACCTGATAGGTAAACGCGTAGGTTGATCGTGGAGATCGGAATGATGACTTCCCACGAGTGGATAAACTAAAAAAACGCTTTTTAAGCCCTCACGTATTGGGCTCTTCCAGCAACTGCTCTTGAAGCAAAAGCGACCAAGTCGATGAACCTTTGAGTGCTGCTTTGTCCCGTTTTTCTTCCAGGATTTCCAGACATCAATGTCCCGCAATATATCATCTCAATTGTGCAGGCAAAGAAATTTTGAACTTCGTTGACTGAATAAACATCTGTCCAAATTTATAATCAAGGTCAGAGCTTACCGAGCCACAAATATTCGAGCTACCGACGCAAACTATATTTAGTAATGTGCAATTTGCTGCGTCTGGTCGCGTGGGCGTTGGGAGTCGTGTAATCAACGGATCTGTTGGCTCGCAGTTCCAGAAAACAACATATCCCATAGCTCCCTTATTTTCTTTCTTTTTTATTCAGCCTCTATTCGATTATGCAATTCATCGCACCAACGGTTGATACGATAATGTCCTCTCCACAGTGATGATCCTTAGCTTTGATCGACTATAGGTTTCAAAGGATTCTCTGTTCTTTTTTTCAAGTTCATAAGAAACGAATCCTGGGATTTCGACTACACGTGGAATGAATCGAAAAAACTACAGAATAGAAATTTAAATAGATACAGAGATGTCGCACCCTACGATCACACAAGGATTATTCTCAAGAAAGGACCCTGTGATTATATTAATGCAAATCTTGTAAAGGTAAGCGATTTGAAAAATCAACTCCAAATTTTATTAATTTTTTATATTCATCATCAAAATATGTACCAATATTCGTTCATTAATATTTATATCACAATAATCATGATTATATAATAATAATAATAATATTTCAGGTGGAACGGGCTCGTCGACAATATATATTGACTCAAGGGCCGCTGCCGAACACAGCAGGCCACTTTTGGCTAATGGTATGGGAGCAGAATTCTAAAGCCGTAATCATGTTAAACAAAGTCATCGAGAAGGATCAAGTGAAGTGTCATCAGTACTGGCCACTCGAGGGTTCCTCCGATCACACGATGATGTTTCCTGACGTTGGTATCAAAGTCGAGTACATTGGTAAAACTGAATCGTCAAACTACACGACTAGAACTCTCAGGTGAGCACTTTCATAATTCTTTAGAAAATTCAAGCATTCGTACGGAAACGTAAAAATATCAGGGTGTACACATTCCGTGAAAAGCATCTGTGGCAGGTTCACATAATTTAGTGTGATCGATTACCCGTATCTTATCGCGGAAATAAAGTACCCGAGAACTCGGGTCATTGAGAAATCCAACACGTGACCTCTCGCTCCATCTTTTTTTATACCCTCGTCCTTTCTCTCGTCTACTATTGATATTCAGTATATCGATTGTAAATCATTACCTCCGAAAAATGATTTTTGAAAAACAAACTTTGAAAAAAAGCGGCGGAATAAAATCGATTTCTAAAAAGAGCACAGTGAAAAGTTAAAATTCGATTTAGGTAGACTACAATTTATTATTTTAATCTACTTGATAATCATAATAATAATAATAACGAAATAATAATAATAATTCATTTCCTTAGTCAATAACACCCGAATCGTCGATGACGAAATACGTTTGATTTAGTTTAACAACGATTTAAAAAATGACTGATTTTTATTATTGAACGATAATTAACTAAATTCATCGATTATAATTATGTAATTATGTTATAATTGTGTAATTAATAATGAAAATATTTCTTCTGTTTTTCGTAAGATTGACGGACGTGGAAAGCAAACAGAGCCGGAATATCTTGCATTTTCACTACACGACATGGCCAGACTTTGGTGTGCCACAGAGTCCAACCGCTTTTTTACGTTTTCTCGTTGACGTCAGACAGTCCGGTGCTTTGAATCAAAATGTTGGACCACCAGTCGTACACTGTTCTGCTGGTATCGGCCGATCCGGGACGTTTTGCTTGGTCGATACGTGTCTCGTACTGGTACCAAATCTTTTCAATAATTTATCCAAAATTATGCTTCGTATTAAAAAAAAAGATTTCCGTTTTATTTACGTCGTTAATATTATTTTATTTTGTATATTTTGTTTTTTTTTTGTTCGCAGATCGAAGAGAACGGTTTAAATTCCGTGAACGTGCGGGACGTGTTGATGGAGATGAGGCGTTTTCGTATGGGCCTCATTCAAACACCGGACCAATTGCGTTTCTCGTACGCTGCCATAATCGAGGGGGCGAAAGAACTTCCGTCCAACAATGTGGTAACTAATACCAATTCACAGTGGCACACTGCTATTAGCTGCGTCCAATTGATATTCCAAACTCGGATGCGCGCCGGAAAAAGACGCTAATTGTCGAGGGGCTTCCATGTTTTTTCGAGGCCTCGCTCGCGTTCGATTCGACGAAAAAAAACTTTCAGGATTTTTTAGAAATACTGATGAAGTAATCGATGCGAAGCATTCAAAGAGTTATTTTTTATACTTGGAGGTTTCCAATGAACATTTTATTTGACTAATAAATTTTATTTTATACGAGCAGTTTGAACAAAACTTCTTTTTTCGAATTCCACATAACTTCTTCTAAAGAAGTACACAAAATTATTAGAACATATGAATTTTCACAAATTTGACAATTGTTTGAAGAAAGGGATGCTTTTTTGCTACAAAATAGATTTCTTTTTTTTTGCACAAACTATAATCGTTAATCGACAAGAAAAAAATCCGTATTTTATCTACTGATAACGTAGTTGCTATTTTTTTTAATTTTTTGGTTAGTGAAACATTGTCTTGAGAACGTAAAGATACATCCCAACAAATTCAAATTCTCGAATATTTATTTTCATTCCTAATTCAGAATTATTCGAAAAAATTCATAATTATTTGAAAAAAAATCCGAAAAGTAATTTTTCGATCGCGTAAAAGTGAGCAATTCTCTGTTGTTTTCCATCTCTAATAGCAATGTACCACTGTGGCTAGTTCCGACAATATTGTATTGTTTTGCAACCGTTATCGTTAATAATTACAGAACGTGGATAATAACGAAACGGTGACGAATCATTACGACGTTGTGCACAATATGAGTAATTCGTCTTTGGACGAGGACGAGGAGCCACCGCCGCTTCCGCCGCCTAGAGGCGAGTCGCTCACTCGTAGCATGATGGCAGATTTGACGCCGAGTCCAACCGAAAATCGTACGTCCATCATTCTTATCAATCGCAACGAACGCCCGAGTAAAATCCATTTCCGGTTCATCATTGAATAATCCATTGGATTTTTAATTTTCACTTTATCTTTAGGTTTGTTTCTAAGTTCATTTTAAGTTATGTGTTGTTCATCGTTTGCCAAGTCTTGCGGTAATACTGAACGTTTTTGGAGTTTGTTTGGTTTATATTGGTTTATATTCCGTTTTTGCGTATTTTTATTATATTATTACTCAGTTCTAATTTTGTTAAATTTTTATATCCTTATTTTGTTTAAATCTTTGTTTTTTCTTAAATTCTCCGAAATGTTGGTTTATATTGCGTTTTTTTGGTGTTCTTGTTATATGATTATTTTGTTAAATTGTTATATCTGAATTTTGTTAAAATTTTCGTTGTTTTTTATAAATTGCTCGAAATTTTTTAACTACGGCACAACAAAATCTATCATTATCTATCATGATCAATCCAGCTTATCGACTAACGTAGAATCGATATTATATACCAGACGAAACAGGTGGTCCACCCGATAAACCGTTGCCTCGGGAGCCTCCGACAAATACGGAACCGAACACGAGCCCACCGCCATCGAACTCAATTCCCAATAACTTGCACGAGCAGGGAGCCGACGGTGTCGCAGCACCGAGCGAATCGCCGGTCGATGGTGAAGACTCTTTACAGAAAATTAGTCCCCCTTCGGGCACGGATGCGTGAGTATCGTTTTTTCCCTACTTCAGTCCATTGGCTGAAAATTGGCCTCTCGGAAGTCATTTAGAATTTGTTAATGCAGAGTTCGACTGTTTTTTTTTAAATCAAATTATTCGTCTGAACAATCAGAGTTCAAACATGTCACGTGGTAGACTTTTAATCCTTAATCCTCAATAATCAAAGGAGTCTTCGCAATGATGATCATAATAGTGAAGTTAACATCTCAAGCATCAGGATTTCACGGTTGCACTTTCTCATGTCATCCGCCATAGTTCTAGATTTTTTTATACTTTGTATCAATACTTATAACAATTTCAAATCCTCAAATATATAGTTTCGAAATATGAAATTATATCGACCAGAATTTAACGCTTCAATTTGGCGAAAGCAACTTTTTTTTTCTCGTTTTTATAAATATTATTGTTCACTAACAATTTTACAGTTCTTCTCAAATTTCAAGCAAACTGGTAATAAACTATCGAAGCTTTTAGAACTACATCGGATGCCGTCAGATCTTCAATGAAACTGTCAAATGTAAATTTCTCCCTGAGCCACGAAGGTCTTCTTAACGATTTTCGTTTTGGAAAATTTTAAGTTTCTTACGCATGAAATCGTTCGAATACAGAAAACTGGGATAGCGAATGATCGTTTGGATATTTTGAGTTGAACGATGATGATCGTCGAGCATCGGGTTGATGAAATCTTTGTAACATGTTGCAGCAAGAACGAGTTGCGTCAACGCCATCAGGAGAAAAAGGAGCGTCTCGCTGCGCAGGTTCGGGAGATCAAGCGACGACAGGAGCAATCGGAAGAGTGGCAGAAGCTCAAGAGGTCATTATTGAAGCCCGTTACAATAGGAATAGGTACCGCGATTATCGGTGGAGGTGTTATCGCGCTCTGCGGCTATCTATATCTTCGGGGCTAAGTGACAAAAGAACAAAAAAAAAAAAACAAAAAAAGAAAAAAACCGAATCGAAAAATCGGTTTTTCACGAAACGCAACACACGTATATCACAGATCGCCGTTACAATCCCGTCACACCCGCCTCCAAGTATATCACGGAAAGAAACGAAGATAGAGGATCAGAAAAAAAGAGAATGAAGAAATGCGGACCGATGGTCCGCACTGTGACGCTAAACGGGCCAACGCAAAAATGACGCAACCAAGTTTTTCAGAAATACCAAGCGATCGTGAAAAGAACGAGATCGAATTAATTAGAGGTGAAGGAGGGAGGTAAAAAAGAAAAGAGTAGCGGAACCGGATAAGGAGAGGGACGCTCTATTTGTATTTTTATATTGTAATTGCCCCCCTCCCGAGTGCCGTTGAACGCCGAATGAAATTTTACTTTTACCGCTTCAAAAACTATACCCCCAGTGGGTGAGAAACGCGTCTTTTTTTTTTTAATCGATTATTCAGACTGTTATTTCGACTGATTATTTAAAACGAATATATCAGTATCGACGCCTCGTTCTTTATCACTATTGCCGGAAACGTAAATTTTGAGAAAACAAAGAACGAAAGAAAATCTATTAAGAATTAGCGGGCACCCGAGCGCGATTGCGAAGGCCCGTGAACGGATGACGATTGATTGTGCGAGCTGCGCGTTAGTTCGAAGATACAAGACTTTTACGTATTAAAAGTATATAACGTCGAACACCGATATTCAGGGTAACACGCGAGAAGCATTGACGTAGTAATTAGGACGAAAGAAGAGTACCCGTTAGCAAGGATTACACCTGTTGATACCTGTTTATTATTCCTGTTAGAAAGAGAGTTAGTCTTAACGATATAGGCACCGTAGGCTTAACGTGATAAAAAAAAAAGAAGACGAAGAAAAGAATCGAATGTTTTCGCGGAGCAGGGTATTTTTTTGTTGTTGTTGCTATCGAGAAAACAATATTCGGGGGATTAACGCGCAATGAGCACTCGTTGTTTCTTTTTCAAACGAAAGGCCACGATAGCGATTTCGAAAATTTTCGTAATTTAAGTACCGTTATTTCTTTTTTTTTCCGTTCACTTTATCAACGCTCCCGCGGCATTCGCGAGAACCCAAACATTCCTGCGGCGCGCACGCGTTGCTCCGAAAGAAAAAACAAAAGATGAAATTCCAATCTGGCGGTGATGCGGCACAGTTGTTTTCACACGTAAAAAAAAAAAAATCATCGACACGTTTGCTCGTGTGGATGGGACGTCCGATCGGATTAGCGGGGAAGATGCTTTTACTACGCCAAGGCGTTACAAAGCACGCGTAGACTTATCCGGGAAACCGCTAGAAAGACTGAGTACGATAAAAATAGAAGAAAAAAGAAAAAAAACGAAAGAACGATTTTACGAGTAGAGGAGTTTTCTAAAATAGCACGAACGAGGGTGAATTTGGGTTTATGTAACGACGCTTGAGTTTCGCATCGTTCAAAGACAACGAAAATAATTCTTTATTATTTTTTTACTTCTGAATTGTCATTCGATATAAGCGAACATTTTTTTGTTTCGTTCAGTGCGAAAAAGATGGTTTTGAAAATTATTGAACGATGAGGATTTTTGTTGGGTTTTTAAACGATGCGAACTTCAAACCCGTTTTATCCATATCTGCTAAGGATTATTATTGCGTTGATGCGGTGGGTCCCAATGGCTTACTCGAGTCCAAGTATTTTTCTTTCTCTCCCCTTCGGAGACTGGAAAATTAAAACAATTTTCGAAAATCATTCGCGTTACCGAAAACCGATAATCTAAGGAGAAGAAAACGAGAAATAATCTGAAAAGCGCTCTTTCATCCTGACGGGAGAATACACAGCCGGCTGGTAATTCCGGAATATTCGCACCGGATGATTCTAACGAGCGTTAATTCGCACGATCGAATATTACACACGCAGGGATATACGACGTGCTTCGCTTTTTCACTTTTAACGTTTCAGTGTATGAAGAGGCTATGGAAAAAAAAACAAATGTTTTCTTCGTTTCTCGCGAAAAGCTTTCACGACTCGTGTATTCGAACAAGAAAAGAAGAAAATCTACGTAAAAACTATACTTCGCCCAACATTATCGTATAATCGTCAATGATACTGGTGCAACTTCCTCACCTGCCATATAAAACGAAGTTCGCATTAACCTCGATAAATCACTCGCGCGAGTTTGTTTTTGTTTGTTTTTTTTTTTTTTTTTTTTTTTTTTTTTTTTTTTTTTTCATTCGAATTTTTCTCAATGAAGACACGGTGCTAATGAATAAGTTCCAAGGTACGAAGGGAAGAAAGCATGACACTAGCGCGAACGATGAATACGAGAAAAAAATAAACAATCGTGAATCCAATTAACCATCAGCGAGTGGACTAACATTCTGAGGGAAAAAAAAGAAAAAAAAAGAAAAAAGAAGAAAAAAAAACATCTGATAAACCGAGTTACGATCGAAACGATGAAAGAAAGAAATGCTGGAATTCCTTCGTATACTGTACGGTCCATAATATCAAAGTAATTAATATACCAATTTAATATACGCATTTATAAAGAAGAAACCACTGTTGACTAACTCTTGCCGCAAAGAAACATAGTAAAGTGCCTACGCGTACAAAAAAAAAAAGAAGAAAACGTAAAAAACACAAAAAACCGATCAAAGCGACAACGGAGCTGGAGAAAAGTGCTAAACAGAAAATATTGTGAAAAGCTTAAAGGAAGAAAGAGTGCTGGCATCACTGAAGAGCTGTATTGCCAATAGCAATGGAAAGAAAAAAAAACAAAAAACAAGAAGAAACAAAAACAATTTTTATTTTCTGTTCCTTTTTGTTCATTGATCGACAATACTTCTTTCAACGGCCACGCGGTTGAATGTTATCCCTTAACATTTGTTCGCGAAGTTAGAATCGAAGTTGAAGAACAGAAGAAGAAAAAAAAAGAGAAATGTGTCGATCACTACGACGATCGAGAAACACGAATAACGTCGATTAAATAAAATCGTATCTATGTAGTAAAATGTACCCCGAAAAAAAAACGTAAAGATCCCTGATGTGAATCCGGTCTTGAGGAATACGAAAAAGCGTTGAAACTCGTACGACGCATGCGTGTTATAACCCAAGCGTGTTTAGCGATTTAGAGACGAGCGTTTGTACGACCGATCAATTTTACCCCTTTTCTAGCCTCGATGAGGCGTCATGATAATAATAACGAAAAAAAAAAAAATTAATTAATAACGATAGTATAAATCCTCTCTTCTGACCATCCTCCAATCGTTGCCATTCACACATACACAAACACACGTACTCAATCGTAGACTCCGTAGAAATATCGACATTTTTTTATCGATAGAGCAAAACAAAAGGAACAAAAATGAATGGACGAATGAGAGTTAACGATTGAATGGCCGTAATTTTTGCACGTTAATAATAAAAGGAAAGAAAAATGAAAAAAAAAAAAAAACGATCGAAAACGATTGTTCAACGCGACGTCGTGAGGGTCGTTATCCTGCGTTTTTATATTCGTCGGATCGTTATATATGTTTATCTGTATACACACATATACATATATAGTGTATATATAAATATTATGTATATGAGGTTGGTCCTTATTTTTGGTAATTTCGAATTTAACTGGCCGCAGCGGCCAAAAAGGTTACTAAAAAAAAATAAAACATTGATTTTTATTAAATTGTTACGCAATAAAAAATATTGCTCCGAATGATAAAAATAGATTTTTTATGCGTTTTTAGTAACCTTTTTGGCCGGTGCGAGCAGTAAAAGTCGAAATTACGAAAAATAAGGACTACCCTGATGTATATGTCAGGTCTAGTAAAAAGAAATCCATTATTTTCCGGATTCAACCAATCAGAAAACTGTCGCTGAAGTTCAGTACGAAATCTCGTCTTACTAACGCCATCTAGTGTAACTTGATCGGACTTGTACAACGCGAGATACAGATTACTTGAGCCATCTGTTGGAAAAATAATGCATTACTTTTTACTACACCTAATATATAGTATGTAATATACATATATATGTATACTCTATATATATAAACATTGTTAAAACGCGCCCTTCGATAGGCAAAGACGAGTCACGTGACTTTCGTCTATTCCTGTCAATTTTTAGTGGTTAGCCATCACGTTGTTACGGGCCCACCGTGTACGAGCGCAAAACCTCGTTTTCCTGACAGGGAACATCGGTCACGCATTTTTTGTTTGTTATTAGGGAATAAGAACGAAGCTAAGAGTGAAGTAGCCTCGAGTCGATCGCCACTTATCGTTCTTCACAAGCGAGTGGTGTTTCACATCGACGTTCACTTTTTATGGTTATAGGATAAATTTCGTTACGATGAGAAAAGGATCTGTTCAACGTCGACGCGGGCGTTGACTGATTTCGAATAATCGATCAAATCGATCGACGATTCGATATCGATTGATACTGATCGTCGTTCCATCGAGAATCAATTTTACTTTTTTTTTCGATATTTTGATGATCAAAAAGATTTTCTGATTTCGCATGAAAACGGCGTGATTAAAGACGAAAAATAAAGCTTTTTGCGCATGCTTAATCGGTAAAGCGCATGCGCGGGATTTTCATGAAATTTCGTTCGAGCTCCTTCATTGCCGATTGTCACTGATGATACTCGGATGATCGTAATTGTTTCCAAATTGAATATATTTTTATCTCAGTCGACGTTGAACATATTTACTATTCGTTTTATTTTATTTTATTTTTTTTAATTGTGCTCTTACACGAGATACATGGCCCCTCAACTGATGATTTATTTCAGATCCAAAAGCGATACTATGGAACCGAGCGAAGCCGAAGGGGCCGAATCTGCTATCTAAAAAGCGCGCGTAGACACGAGAGTGTCCGTCACAAAATGTCAATTACATCCACCCTCTCGGAACGATCGAATCAAATGTTCCCGTGGCGTTATTATTCACGATTTCGATATATATTTTTTTATTTGTACTCCTGTGTGTCTCGCGCGTGTCGTACGAACCTCGGATGCGCGCGCACACTCGCAGTTTCCAATCGCGAGCCCATGAGGCGGGTTATTTATTCGACAATATGAATTAATAAAACACTTTGTTCAACACATTGTGTAAATTTCAAATCCCGTCACCGTAACACGATCGCGCGATCGCTATTTTATCGCGAAAAATATATATTTTTTTTTTCGGACGTTGCAGAATTGAAGAATAACTCCGTCCGCTACGAGCGCCGCGCCATGTTTGTTTTTTTCGTCGCCCTTGGCCAAACGCTCTGTGATTGCGGTTATGTGATAAAATTATAACGATTCAAATCGCTAGAAATCCATATTTTTCGGTAAACAATACAAACAAGTGGTTCTTTACAGTGAAATGAAAGAAAGTAAGTAACAATTTCTTAAATCGTATATCTTTGCTTACTTGTATTTTTCTTGTGAAATGAGATCCATTCCACTATTGCCATTGAGATCTATTCCTACCATTGTACAATAGGCCCCGTGGCTTATTTTTAACGAAACGATATTATTAATTCGTTTGCTATAATCTCGTGCTACCGTTATACTGATTTGACAGATATTTCAGTTTGTTGCGAATTTTGTCCACTGCGGGCGCTACGTTCGTTACCCCCACCCTTTACCATGCCGATTGTCGTTCTTTTCGATATTACTTTGCGCGATACGGATTTGCAAATATCTTCGCGACGAACTCCGTTAATTCTCGACGTTGATGACAGTTATTTGTGGAAAAGCTGTCAGCGTCGCGGTTCATACAAATGACGATTTTTTTGGCAAGTGAACGAAACGTTGACGGTCCATCAACCGTGCTGGATTATGACGAACTCGCGTATCGCCTCTACGATCTTCTTCCTCGTCGTCGTTATCTTCGTCCACGCGCAATTCGCGGATACCAAGAAACATCGGGGTTGGCGACATCACGAGTTTGATCGAAAGGAACACGTCAAGATCGGGGTTCATCATCATCATCACAATCATCGCCATCATCGACGTCATCATCCCCTAGCCAAGAAAGTTTCACGATCTATATCCCGGATATCCGCCCTTTTCCCCTTTTCGATTTTGACCTCATCGAACAGCCCTTCGTCCATCGAGTGGATTCATACGACTCCAATCAAAGAATGGACACATTCTGATCGATCTTCGAACGAGGATGAAATCGGCAGATCCAATTTTACGGACTTTCGGAATAAAATACCGCAACGCCAATTTAGCGACGCGTCAAGTTCGTCAACTTCGACTGCCCCTGAGATTGTACCGATTACCGATAAAAACCACGATGCGACTGATTTCGGCCCTATTAGTTCATCGATCAGCCGTTTCATCTCTACGAACTCTGAAAACGCCTCCTTAAGGTAGTCCTCTCGATGCAGACTAGTCATGTAGCGAAACGTGTCTAAATAATGATTGTCCGAAATCTCGAATATATGAGTTAAAATTAATTAATATTAAATAAGCTCCTCCAAGTAAACACAATTAGTCGACAGTTTATTGTGAATCATTAAGTCATCGATTAATAATCATTGCACTGACTCAAATATTATTTGTTGTATTATCCACCCCGATAGGACTATCTTAACGTCGAATAACCGGATCGACCAAAAAACGACTGTTACGGTCAGTTTGAATGTCAGATTCGGGACGTTGGAAAACTTTACCACGGACGTCGCTGATAGCACTAGCGAACAAACAGCTAAAAGTTTTTCAAGTCTCTTCCATATTTTGGGTTCGACTGATGCGGTTGATTCGACGTATAATCGATCAGGATCAACGCGAGAAACCCAGACTTTCGAAACTACCCAAACATCCGGCATTATCATGACTGGGGTCGAGAATCCGTTCGTCACGATGATTCGTAAAAAGAGATCAGCTCCGGATGATCAAAATTCAAAAAAGCGATCACTTCTCGACTTTCCTGGTCCAGCAATATCGACCGATCCCGAAAGCTTCGAAAATTGGACTTTTTCGAACGCCTCGCACAAGCGCGTGAAGCGTAACCCTTTTGATAATTATTTTCGAGATTTAGAAGATTCTTTCGCTCCGAGTGCGCTGGAAATTCGTGCCGAAAAGTCCGCTGATCCGAACCGCGAAATAAAGAATGGCGAGTCCGATGACAATCGAATCATTGATTCCATGCTGATGAAGGTAGATGGCGAAAGCGACAACGGGCTGGAACGCGACAAGAGAGACGCAGAATTGTCGATCGGCGATTTAGTGGGCGGGAGGAATACCAAGCGAGGAAAGAGACGCTGGCGTCGAAGGAAGAAGAAAAAGAAGAAGAGAAAGAAAAAAAAGAAGAAAAAGGGCAAACATCGAGACAAAAGAAGATATTCGGACTCCGGTCGGAAAGCGGCTCGTAATGTCGCTCCTGGCGTCATGCCGGAAACATTACGAATCAGATCAGTCAATGGCGCTGATCGTTTCGACGAAACGAACGAGGGATTGCGTCGAGGCGATTACGAAGACAATATGGACGCCAACGAGCCTTCAAGTCCCGGACGAGTTCGAAGAGACTCTCCTGACCTCTCGTTGAACGCGGATCGAGATTCCGTCACGGGAATTCGCGGAAAGAAGGAGGGAACCGCACCCCGAGTCGAGTACTACGAGAACCTGAATGACCAAGGACCAAACGGTACATCACAAATTACTGATAAAAATGCTGCTCGTCACATTAGAGATATCCAGGAACTGGTCGAGAAACTTCTTGTCAAAGTATCTTCGTAATATCTGGCATTATTTGAAAGCGGTCACTGCTGATCACCGCATTTGAGAGCTATCTCTTTTCCTTGCATATATCTCGAGGTGAATGACCTGCCACGCGTCTGTACAAATTGCCAAGGGAAAGCGACGATCGAGGACTTTGAGAACTCCACCACGATTGGAAATGTCAGGACAACTAGTCGAGTCAAGAAGGACTCTAAAGGAAAAAGCACAGCGGAAAAAACGCTCGATTTTACGGTAATGTTTTGACAGTTTTTACATTCGTTCCATCTGCAATCTCGCAGACCAAAAACTCTTCGAATGTTCTCCTCAACCCAAACAAACCCAAACGTTCTACTCAAATGTCAAATCCCAAAATGGGAAACTCCTCAAACATTAAATCCCGATAATATATTTCTAAGACGGTGGCCGAAATTGAATCCTCTTGACGTTTACACCCGCAGAGACGTCGAAAATCCTGTTGGAAATCTCGGTTGTCGAATCACCGGCAGACCTCCAAAGACTCAAGTCACACTCCGCGAAGAGTTAAAGATTGCGAAGGAAGAACGCGTTGCAAAAGGAAATCTAGAAGAAAGTGGGATCACTGGACGGACTGGAGCAGCTGCAGCGTGACGTGCGGACGCGGTAGGCAGATACGCTGGCGACACTGTTTGAAGAGTTGCTCGACCGCTGAAACCGAGATGGAAGAGAAGTCGTGTCAATACCCAGCTTGTGCTCCGGGCAAGTTTCTCGGTATCTTCGGCTAACGATTCTCGCTATTTGCAAACAAAACGAATATAAAAAAAAAAACTAGTCCCGAATCGTATAACAAATGACTTGGAGTTTATTACTTCCTTTCTTCGTCTCTTCTACCAAATACATAATGCTTCTTTTTTTTTATTATTATTATTTATACACAATAGTATCGTGAAACAATACATTCGCTGCGCTTTCACGAATATTTCCAATTAACGAGTGCTGGTTGAATAACTAAAAAAAAAAAAAAAGAAAACGAGGAAAACGTAGAGCCTTGACCACAAAAGTGATCAAATTTTTTTTCTTCGTAACAAATGCACTCATGATTACACACCCGCTCTCTCGTCCCCCCCCGCTCCCCTTCCCTACACACGCGCACACCCACACACAAACGAGATCGTCGTTCACAATTGAATTGAACATATAGTAGTGTGTTCTTGGTGACTCGAAGGGGGTTTAAAAAGTAACATCGTCTCTCAAGCATCGTTACGTAAACGAAACACGAACGTACGTTTTGGGTGCGTTTCGAACTTAACTATGAAATTTTTATTCCTCGTTGTGGTAGCTTCCCGTGTATACGTAAGCTTTTCTTCTTTAACTTTATCGTCGTATGGTACAGTTTTGTTTGCTTCTTTCTTCCATTCTTTTTTTTTAGTATTAATAGTTTTATCGATAACATCGTTAGCGTAAACAATAGGTGTCAATATACAAGGTAGGGATCGTCGTTCCACTATTTTTATTTCCCACTTGGAACGCGGACGTGATTACGCATTTTTTTTATGTTTGTTTTAATTTTTTTTTCCTTTCGTAATGAACGTCTACTTAAACGCTACTTAAACTTTAACCGTTATAAAAAAATTGGCGTAGTAAAAGTTGACAATGTTTACGAACGCGCGATTTTACAGCAACGATTTTTTTCCGTTGGCGAAGCGTGATTTATTTTTGTTGGTTTTCTTTTTTCTTCTTTTTGTCGGGAAAGGCGCCAACGCTGGCGCCGGTGCGGATAAGGGGGAGGAAAGATACGTTATAAAATTGAGCTTCGATCGGTGTTTGGGAAATAATGTACGCGGCGGAAGTGACGAAACGATCCTCGATGAGCCCCGTTCAAGGACTTGGTCCGAGTAACGCGGGGCCGTGAGGAAAGTAATACGCGATCGTGAAGTTACGGCGAACACCTTCGAGCGGTTCGAAAACAGCAAAGCTTATCGATCGATTAAATATCATTCTGTGTGTGTGTGTGTGTGTTTTTTTACATTTCTAAGATAATTCGAGCAAAAAAGCGGAAACGCCGAAGAGCTCGGTATTACGAGGGGCAATTCCCGTTCAGGCAGTTGGAACACGTTTTTTTAAATCCCTGTTGATTCAAAATATCTCAGCGGTTTTAATTAATCGAATATATCCTATCCCCCTTCCACAAACGCGAAACACGCGTTTATTCTTTAGGCAATGTAAAATGGCGGAGTTTCGCTTCGTTTAGCTCGCCAAGTACACTACGATGAAAAAAAAAAGAAAAAAAAATGGAAATCTTAAAAGCTTACAATATACGTACGTAGTTGTCGGCGTCGAGGCACCAAGGATATTTTTGTTTTGTTTCTCTTATCGTGTTGGTTGCATTTGCGATCGTTTTTTTCTTGACCGTTGTTTCGATCTCGCAAGTTCCATGGTGAACTTTGCGATTTGTAGATTATCACTTTCTTTCTATCTATATATCTCTCTCTCTCTCTCTCTGTTTCATTTTTTCTCATTCGCACCTCCACAGTTCGCGATTTCTTCAGAGTCGTTGAATCGGCGTAAAGAAAATAATTGAAATTTTCTAGGCTCGTTGTTCGCGCGCATTTTCGGTCTGTGTACTTCCGGATCCTTATACCCGTTTCGGTGTTTCGCGTACTACCAGGTATACTTCGATTTAACACCAGGCACTTTCCACTCGGCGCCTTGAGGATGATATTTTCCAGCGACACCTCCAGCAACGATTCTCACATCGCGATCCGGGTCGGTTCTCATCTGGATCAGCGTTTGGGTTACTTTTCCCGCCATTTCGGGATCCAACTGATCTGTAACGAATGAACATCGATATTAGCCAATTCATTGAGAGGGGGGGGGGATGTGCGGCTCCCCCTTAATTACAAGCTCGATTTTGATTATCTATCGTATTCCGGAAGTACTCGGATAAGAATGCAACCAACCGGAAATTTGTAAGACATGTCGCGAGAGCGCAGTCGCGACGGACAACCTGACGTTCGGGACAACGTCCGAGGATAAATTGAGCAAACACGGCAACAGATCCCTGCCGAATCTTTCGGGGCTTATCGCCTCGTTGCTGATCAGGGACGAACAGAGAAGAGCAAAAGTCTGCCGACACGGCCATTTGCTCAGTTCCGTAGCTAGCAAGTATTTGAGATCCTGAACGAGAGCCGTTACCAGATGCTCGTCCGTCGAGAGGTACGATATTATCCGAGTCGCCTGAAAGCATCGTAAATTTTGTTTGGATTTGTTTGGGTTCATTGGAGAAAGAGTACAAAAATAAGACGTAGAAAGGACACTCTTCAGGAATTTCTACTTCAGAGAGTATAAATTCTTTAAGTGCGTCGTTCGAAATTACGTACAAGAGTTATTAATAAAAATGAATATTAATAATAATATTTTTTAAATATAATGTAGGTAAAACAGTTTAAATAATAATTATAAAAATGTATTTCTGACTATTTAAAAATTATTTTCATTAACAAAACATTAAAAAAAGTATAATACTTTTTCATCTGTGAAAAAGATTGAATAATAATAAGAAGAAGATGAAGAGATATATTCGGTAAAATGGCGATCAATGTATAAAAGTAATGACAGATATAAATCAAAGAATTATCGATGAATATCGAGTGAAAACGGAAATGAAAATTACCAGTGCGAGTGCAGTGTGTCTGACAGCTGCGACCTTGTCGATAAGGAGTGGAAACGAGAGAGGAGCGATGTGTTCGGATACGTCGTTGGGACCGAAGAGTGGAACAGCTTCGAGTAGTCGACAAGCGACCTCCTCTCTAAAGCGCCAATTCCACTCGTTGTCCATAGTGAGAAAAGCTTTGAGTCTCGGTAGGAACAATTGTCGATCGTCCGGTCGTAGAACGGTGAGAAAAGCGGTAAGATGTTTGAGAGCGCCGATTCTGACTTCGTCGAGATCTTTGATGAATCCATCGTATATCGGTAGCAAGTCTCTCGCCGCGAGTTCTTCGCCCAAGATCATCGCTAATTCGTGTATACTCGAAGCGAGTGTTCTTCGAACCCTGTATTCGCGAGCATCGGCCAAAGCTTCGTAAGCGTTTTTCAGAAGCGGCCAATTTTCCCTTCCGAGTGTCAACGCGACAGCGGGAAAGCTATAAGCGCAATATTGGGGTATTTCGATACCGATACTCTTGGCGCTTGGATCGGCCATCGATATAAAGAAATTCACGAGAACGTGAGGCACAATGGTTTGACCGCTGTCAGCCGTATGATCGATTTTATTAGCGCTCTCATTGTCTTGATTAACCGTAATTCCAGTTGTACCGAGATCGCTCGAGTACAAATTCGCCTCGGACGGATCGTTCGGAAAATCCGTAAATTCGTGCCACATTCGTGGGTTCTTTTCCGCCTGATGGAACTTGGCGCGGCGCTTCAATTCGTGCGTTTTAACGTAACGGTTAACGGGAATCGAAACTTGGGGTTCATCGGTTGTATTAACCTCGCTTTTCTCGTTTTCTTTGTCCTGTTGACAGCTACTGTCGTTTTCACTTTCCTCGTTCGTTTCGTCCTCAACTATCGTTCTCTCGTTTTCTTCCTGATTAGCTTCCGTCGCTTGTTCGATTTCCTTCGACTTTTCTGATGACTCGATCAACGCGGCCTGCACCAATTCATTGTCCAATGGCAAATCCGGTGTTATGTAGTAATAACGAAACGGATTGAAGTCGTCGTAATCGTGAGTTATCGAAGAGTCGTTTTCCTGATTTTCCATGTCCGATGATCCAACACTACTCGTCCACTGGGAAGTTCCACGATCAACGCTCAACGGCACGTTCTCCTTGTTCGTGTAAGGACGATCCGTTGTACCACCTTCCGATTTTGGCGACGAACTACCGTTCTCCTCGTAAAACGGCACCATCTGGCCACTCGATATCACCGCTTTGCAAAACGTTTGCTCCGTTGAACCCGCCGCTGATGATCTGCACAATCGAACGAACGTTCTTTGTATTTCACTTTTTTTTTTTTAGGATCGTCGCGATACTTGTCGACGATTGAGATGATACGACGATCACGATCGTACTCAGAGACTTCAATCGAAATTAAAGGTTACAAAAATTACGTAAAAAAATATTATTCGTTTTTAAGGGTACGTTAAGGGTACAGTCTGACCGGAAATACGACTTAATTCTCGAAAGGTTCTTGAAATTATGTCAACTAGGTGTATTATTTATTCCTTCGAAAATAATTCTTTCTCAGGCAATTAGCGACAATTCTTTTTGTTTTTTTTTAATACCATTTTCGGAAATTCTTTTGGTTTTTTTAAATACAATTTTTGGTAATTATTTTTGTTTTTTTTTCAATACAAATTCCGAAAATAATTTTTTCAGAACAATCCCAAAATTTGTTTTTTTTTGGGGCGATTCTTAACTACTACTCAGTCATTTTTACCCCTGGTTGATGCGGCTTAATTCGTTTAAAATGACCTTGAGGAATATCGTATTTAAGAAATAAGTCGAATTTGCAATCTTTCTGGGTATTTGTGGGAGGCAGGAAATCGTATCGATGCTAGGAAATACAAATACCAGGGGTGGTCGTGTTTTGACAGCAACGCTAGAAACTTGAACGTAACGGGACGGACAGTTTTTGACACAGTTCTAAAAAAAATTTTGTTTTTTAAAACGATTCACAAAAAGTGTATTTTTTGAAACAATTTTCGATTTTTTTTCCTTTCCCGAATAATTCCCAAAAACTATTTTTTAAGAACTTTTTTGTTTTTTTTTCCTTCTTAAACAACTCTAAAAATTTTTTCTTTTATTTCTAAAATAGCTTTATTTTTAGGGCAATTACTCAAAATTCTGAAAAAAAAGTTTTTTTAAACAATCCCCAAAAACTCTTTTCCCCTGTATTTTTTGTATTCTCGAAACAGAATTTGATCGTAATCGATCCAAATTGATCGAGACTCGAATAGATAGAAGAAAAAAACCAACGAACGATAAGAAACCAGAATTAAAAAACCATGCGCAATACATACACGTTATACCTGAGCTCGGTACCATGCTGATCGACGAGGACGAGTTCGCCGTATTGGCTGTACGAGAATTCGGTGAATTGTTTTGCGAAAGTTGATATGAAGGGCCCGAGCATTTGGCAGGCCGAAACTCTCACCCATTTTGAGTCATCGGTGAGAAAATTGGCTAAGAGTCCTGATAACGTCGATCGCCGGTGATGCAGCGACACGCAACACGCGAAAGACACTATCACGTCCGAGCAAGATTTTCTTACGCTCCATACGGGATCTTTGCAGAGTGTCACGTACATCGGAAGCTGCAAAAATTCGTTTTTCATTAATCCGTTAGTTTCTTTTTGGATTTGTTTGGGTTTGTTGTTTAGGCTCGTTTATATTGCTTTTTCGTTTAGATTTGTTTGGGTTTGTCCGGGTTCCTTTAGTTCATCCACTAGTTTTGTTTTTCTTTTCAAAGATTCTGCTTTCAAGGGGATAAAATAAACGATGTATGAAAATCAGTTACGAAAATAAATGACAAAAACTTTCAAAAATTCGTATCCAGATGCAGCATATTGGCACAAAATACGAAAAAACGAACTTTGAAAAAAAAAATCGTTCAAAATGGCGAACAAAAGCCTGCAATCGATAAAAAACGATATTTTCACTCACCAACTTTTTGTAAACCGTTTCCTTGCTCATACTAGCGCTAAACTCGCCGAATCTGAATCCGCATAGTCTTCTTATGAAAAAATTGCTGTCGCAGCAAAGTGCCAAAAATCGGTTGAGGAAGAGCCTCTCGGCGGTCGCCTCGTCCAGAATCCTGACAAGTTTGCTCATGCTCTGCGGAAAATTTCGAGACTTTTAACGTATCCTCGTATTCTTGCGTATCGCAAAAAAAAACGAATAAACGAATGAATGAAGTGGCACAAGAACTTCCTCGTAGGAAAAAAATAAAAAAACAAAAAAAAATGAAAAAAAAAATACGTTTATCATCCGTGGGTCGACAATATCGATCCGTACCGCTCATCAAAGCTGGCTGTGATATGAGTATCGAAATCACCACATCACAACCACTCTGACGGGAGGTACAGCCGATTTCCAATGGCACCAGTTTGTTTGGGTTTGTTTAGCTTTGTTTCGGCGTTTCCATTCATTTTTCCAAATTTTCTTTTTCTCTTTTATTCAAACGAAACTTTTCTTTCTCGAACGATGAAATTTCCCTAAAAACAAAAATGAAGATCGTGAATTTTCTCTTCGGCGATCGAATCGCACCGGAAACGATGTCTTCGTCAGTGCCGCGGCGCTCATCAAAGCTGGCTGTGATATGAACGCAATAAAATCAGCATACGACAGCCACTCTGTGAGAGACGCAGTCACCTGTTTTCAATTCACCACTCCCCCCCCCCCCTCTCCTCGAGAGCGACGCTTGACGCAAAAAACGGCGATCCAACTTGTCAAAAATGGCTGTGATATGAAATTTCGAATCAACACGTCACAACCAATTTGACGATTGGATCGCGTTTTTATCGCTCTTGAAAGACATCGATGTATCCTTTACAGTATGCGCATGCGCGAAAAGAAAAAAAAAAATGAAGAAAAATAACGGAAGATCGTTGAAAGCAGACGAAACGGAGTGGCGCTGCGATCGGAGATTCGATCCGGGCGCCGAGCTCATCAAAATGGCTGTGATACGAAATTCAAAAACATTTCACAACCAATTTGATGTATCGGACCGCGGAAATAACGGGACAAAGTCGTATCTTCATTTTCGTCCAATCCAAGCCTCGTTCCTTTGTCCAGTGAAATGATGCTTCCAATTTTCCGTTGCGATCGCGATAACCTCGATCGTTGGTTTTTCTTCTTCTCGTCCTCGGGTCGGGGCACAATTTTGCTCATCAAAGCTGGCTGTGATAGTCGATTTCTATGACAAACCAACTTTGATGCCAAAAGCATGCCCAAGTTTCTTCTCTTCCGAATTTTTCCTTTTCCCTTTCCTGTAAATCTGATTCTAATTGCGATATTTAGGTTAAGTCAGGTTAGAACACACAAAATGGTCGTTGAGACACCAATCGGATGTTGAATCGTTCTTTTTTTGGGTTTTCGATATTTCAGTTTTTTTTTTGGAAGAAACGGAGCGGTCAACGAACGCCGCATGAAAGACAAGGTAGTGAGAAGAATATGGGCTTAAGGACATCTCACTACCCATGTCTTTCACGAGGAATCCATTTTACTTCTTCCAATGTGATTTTTTAATCTTTCGAAGAACTTTTTCGAAGAATTTTTTGATCTTTGATTAAACATCGAATCCTTCGAATCGAAAAAAATAAAATGATGATTTATGGAGAAAGAAGTAAGGGGGGAGGGAAGGGGAGGATACTTACGTCGATTGCCAGAGTGAAGAGCTCCAACCTCTCGAGTTGTTCCGTCATCCTTCTGACCGTCGGAGCGATCACGTATTCCGCTGAATGCTTGTCGAGAAGCCCGCGGTCTATAAGCGCCAGGAATGCCGCGTACGTTGCTTGTCTCACCTGCGCAACAACGGGAAATTAAACTTCATTTACTTCAAAAGGGAAGTCAGGAAACTTGGCTTCGTTCAGGTTATGTAAACATTCGTTTTAATAAAAAAAACAAACCCAAACAAAACCAAACAAACATTTTTGTTCTTTAATACAGGAGTATTCAGGTTTGTTTGGGTTTCAATCGATTACTCTAATTTAATAACGTTCAATGCTTATTAAAACGAAATTATTTCATGGGTTTTCTTCGTTCGTTCATTTTTTTATGTTTCGGATTTCGAAAAAGAACTTTCGGTTTGAAGTCCGATTTTAGGTTAATTTTCCATGTTTTTTTCTTTTTGCAAATATAGACGGCCATATTTGAATTAAAAAGTTCGGTTAAGGAAGAATTCAACTTCGAAACATTGAAAAATCTCATTTTTTATGAACTTTTAAAAGAATTTTTTCAGAAACTTTGAAAAAGATCAAATATTCAATGTTACTTTTTTTTGTAAGGTGGAAATTGGTACTCCAAACCCAAACAAAACCCAAACCTAAACATACTTCAACAAAGCCAACTGGAATATTCTTACTGGATGCTACTCACTTGTTGATCAACGTCGTAAAAAAGAGTGCTAATAATTTGTATGAGATGGCGAGGCAACACGTCACCGAGTCGATCCGGTGCTTCCTGGCATATCATTGCCACGTGTGGTAATTGCTCGACGAGATCGATTCTGACCGCGGCATCTGCAAAAAATAAAAAATCAGTCTATTAATGACGATAATTACGTTCAATTACAATAATTACAATTATTGTGTAATAATGCTATTATTATTATTGTTGTTGATTTTTTAAAATGTTTTTTCGCATTTTCGAGTACGATTTGCGTTTGAAGCTCGATCACCGTGTTACTTTAAAACAGGGAGGTTTTAGGGACGAAAAGTCGAGTCGAGGAAAATCTGTGAAAAAAGGGAAAGGGCCAGAGAAAGAAAAAGAAAAAGAAAGATCGCAAAGCTGTTCCCATTTGAGTTCTTTATGAATTTCCGGACCTTTCTCCCCCCCCCTTTTCCTCCCTTTTCCCCAAAGGGCTTTTTCTCAAAGAATCGTTCCTAAGGGCCAAGGGCAGTTGAGGTTAGAATAGGGAGGACTCGCATTGGCATTTTCGCTCGTTTGCCGATCTCAGGTAGACGGGATGACGATTTTTGTCTCGAGCTCTTGGAATTTGTTACCTGAATGGAAAAAGGGCTCGGGCGATTAGTCACGCCGAGTTTGCCGCGTCCGTCGATATTTCGTGGCGCGGGTTTTTCAATAGTCCTCAATACTCCGGAGAGTGCAAATGTATCGTCGAAAACGAGAAAATCCTCGCCCCTTTTTTTCCACTTCACCCCCCCCCCGGCCCTTTTACCGAAGGACGTGACGCCGATTTTTCCCATTGAGTAAAAAAAGAAAATGGCGGAAGAAGCGTTGGCGGGAAAACAGTTGTCCTTGATAAGTCCTTCGATTACTCCGTTGCGTTTTTCTTCCCTTCGATTGCCCTTCGTCGATTTTCCTTCCATTTTTCCACCCTTCGAATTACCAAACCCAAAAATAAAAAAACAAAATCGTTTTTCACTTCGCTCTGAATTCACACTAGAGTTTTTCGTTCGCGAAATTTTGAAAAAAACAGACGAAATCCCGTCGAAAAGGGCCACGGAAAAATCGACCCTTTTTTTCACGAAAGAAGTGACGCGGAACACGAATTTCGTTGAATAAAGCTCAAACGTGCTGACGCTAGGAAAGCGTGGGTGAGACTGAGTCCCAAGCTCCGGGGCCGAGTCGAAGGGCTGCCGATCGCTCAGCCTGCTAGGGCACCCGCGACAAATAGGAAGGGCCCTTCCCCCCCCCCCCCCCTTCCCCTCTACGCCGCTGTCGACTCTCGAGACGCTACCCTCCGAAAGATGCCTTCGACAGCCGCCACATTTTTGTTTCTCCCTCTACCTAGCCCTATGCCCTCTTCCGCCGACGATCGCGATGAATCCCTAACGGGCGCAGACGCGCCTTCTATGAAAACGGTAAAAACGCGCACGTGCCGCGCGTCTCCCTTTTTACGCGTCTTTTCGACCTTTTTTTTTTCCTTTTTTAAACTCCCGCCGTCACTTACCAGATTATGGGATTATTTATCCTTTTTTGTTCGTTCAATTATTATTCAATTAATTATTCAATTATTATTCAACTTATTATTCAATTAATTATTCAATTAATTTAGTATATAATTTGGATTGTTTTTAATTTGTGATTTATTAAAATGAATTTTTATTGAATGATCATAAATATTTTTTTACGAATTGAAGGTAAATTTAAAACGGCGATTGATACTCGTCGAGGAAGCTTTTTTTTTAAATTTCGGAATAAAAAAACAAAAATCAATAATTATCCTACATGAAGAAAAGTCATTCGTCATTTTGCTTATCACGCCAAATTCAAACTCTGCCAATCGGCCATTTTTTTCCCGTCGTTTTTTACTATTCATAAATTCTCATTATTTTCGAAAACAATTATTCCAACTTCAATCCACAAAAGGTATTTTCTTCTCCTAGTTCTACATTCCGTCGTTTTGTCCAGCTTTCCTAATTTCATACCTATTTTACCGACGGAGAACCAGAAGTTCGTGGAAGACACACAGGTGGCGCTGAACGCTAGAAAAAAAACTCGGAAAATTGTCGCAAAGTCGAAACGGGACGTGGCATCTTTTTTTTCTCGGTTTTCCATACACAGACGTGAACGGGTGTTTCGTGACTGTTCTTTTCGTGAGAGGCTGCGCAACCCCCTGGAGGAGCGCCATCGTAAGTGGATAGCGATGGAAAACCAGTGGCACGCAGCCTCCGGCCATCAATCACCGAGTCTTATCTTCCACTTCCTTCCTTCCTTCTCTCTTTGACGCTCGAGTGCGCGTACAAACTCAACTCCCCCCCGCCGGCCAGCGCCCTTTCCCTTCGTTCCTTTCTAGAAAAGACTCGCGACGTGCATTCGTGCTGCCTTCTGCGTTTCGAGGATCCGCTAAAAATAATTTCGACCCGATGGCAAAAGAGAGAGTTTCGGGCTCGTGCCACTGATATTTCTAACGCCTTTTTTGTCCCCTGAGACCACGTTTCCCACCCACGTGACTCTTCCTGCATCAACGTATTTCCGGAAGTTAATTACTTCTTCTTTTTTTCTTTATTTTTTTATCTTCCTCGCAAGGGGATATCGA
The DNA here is from genome assembly GCA_030522765.1 of Ophioninae sp. B BG-2022a. Taxonomy (NCBI): domain Eukaryota; kingdom Metazoa; phylum Arthropoda; class Insecta; order Hymenoptera; family Ichneumonidae; species Ophioninae sp. B BG-2022a. Next base: position 72,666 of record JAPYZJ010000081.1, read on the forward strand.
GATAACAATTTTTTTGCTTCTTGTAGGATAATGTTTCGATTACTCGGTTTCGAAAGATAAACTTTGAGGTTAGAACGTTTTTTTAATCCGGTTTTGTAACCTTCGATGACCTTGGATAACCAAAAAAAAAAAAGAAAGCGTGGAACTTGGAAAAAATGTTTTTTTGGACATGTTCGAACGCGTATTGCAATGACGAAGTCGCTTTAACTTAGCGCTCGATCACGAAAATGTTTACGACGCGAAAACTCGCCTTCTCTGGCGGCCATGTTACGTTTCGATACTGGCGACACCTGTCGGCCCACTATGGAACTCGCGACTCGCGCGGCGGGAATATTTGAATAGCTTCCCGAATGCTAATCCTGACTAAGAATGAAAATCGACTCGAGAATTCCTTGAAATCGATTTTTCGATCGATTTTTCTCCCAAATACAAACAAAAAATTCATAATTCCGAAAATAAAAATAAAAAGAACGATTTCGTGAGAGAAGAAAAACTTAAGAATCTTCTTTTCCAAAAATGGAACAAGACACAGAAGGCTAGCTCTGGAAACGTTTTCCCTAGTTTCGGACGGATTTTTCGGGTTTCTTCCCCCACTCTAAAAACGTCAGGAAGAAGGGAGGGGGTGCGTCCAAAAATACGAAAAGACTCGACGAGGCGTTTAGGTGTTGTTACATGGAAAAGGAAGATGACTTCCGGCACACTTTCTTGGTGCCCTAAAATGGTCGAGGAGGGAGAGGAGGGGGGGAGGGGTTGTGATGGAGTAGTCGAGTATCCAAAGCTTCCTCTTTCCGTTTCCAGTGACTTTCTTCGTTTGGTCGCGTTTCCCTCTGTTTTTTTCCTTCATCAGGAATTACTTCCAGTCTCGAAAGAGGGAAGGGTGGGGGCGCCTCTTTTAGTTATACATCTCGTGGCACGTTTGGTCTTGACGTATGCGCGCGCATACGTGCACGGGGGTACGTGTCAGAAACGAAAAAAAAAAACGAAAAAAAAAAACCGAATGGCGTTAGATTCAAGATGTGCAAGGGGAAGAAGACTCTTGAGAGTATTTTCGTCTATAAATAGAAATAACGTCTGACGGATGTTAGATGCACATCGTGGGTCTGGTTTCTTCTCGCTGGAGAGTTTTCTAGCTTGGGGCTTTCGAGAAGAAAACTTCCGGACTGCGAATGACAAAATGGCCGCCGCTGCGGATCCAACATTCGCCGTTTTGGGTAGCCCTGTGATGAGTAGTGCTCGACCGGGTTTTTTCTTTTTTTTTTTTCGTAGTTAATTCAAATCGTCGACTCGAAAGTGTGTACTGAGGCACTTTTTATTTATTTATGAAGTTCTAAAAGAACAACTATACAGCCAGGTTTTTTCTTCTACCCTTTAAAAAAAACGAGTTTTTAATTATCGTATTTTTTAATTCATTTTAAGCGGAGTTTAGAGGTCTTTATTGTAATTCAAAGTTGAAGAGAGAAGAAAAAGTATTTTTTTTTTGTATCACGATCGTTAATCCATTTTGTATTAAAATATATATTGAATATCAAAGAATATATTTAAAAAAAATAGAATAATATAATTAATAAATATGTAATAAATAAATCAAGCAAATATACAATAAATATAATATATTAAATATTATACATATTACACCTACAAATATATAAATAAAAATGCATAAAAATAAAAAATAAATTAAAAAATAATTCTGTTCACAGTCAGCGAAACTAAATTTCGACTAAAAATAATACGAACAAGAAAAAAACGTTAAAAATTATTTCCCAGGTCTTAGAGTCGAAAAACCAAAAAAAGATCGTTCGGCCCAGACAAGAAGCACCCTAGCACATACCAAGAAGAGGAATCGCCGCAGAGGCTTTTACGGCACAGCGACGAAGAGAGGGGACTTTCGGAGTCGAAGGTGACTTCCGGTTGAGCACGTGTCCCACCGGAAGCGCGGTTCGATATCTGTCGTCGCTTTTCCGTTTCTACGTTCCTCCATCATTCTCTCCCTCCTCCCTCCCCCCCCCCTCCTCTCGATGTTATAAGATTCACCGTAAAACAGAGAAGTGTGTGCAAGAAGAGTCTTCACAAGCAACTCTTTTTTCTCTCTGTCTCTCTTTACCCCTGTGATAATATCCGAGCGCTATTTTTAAACTAATTTCCTTGGCAGCTTGACGAGGCCATGTTCGCGGGGGTTCTGACGAAAAAGAAACGCCCGTTCAGCCCGCTCGAGAATCATAAAATTCTACTGCGCAGCGCCCACGAAAATCCTTCTTTTTTTCATTTTTCTCCGAAAATTTACGAAGTTGAAAATTAAAGTGGAAAAATTGAATAAAAAATGAAATTACATAAATTCAAGACGCGTCGTATTTTACGAATAAAACGAGAAGTTTTATAGGAAATTCTTTGTTCGAACTCCGTTTCTTCGGGGGATTCAAAAATCGTTTAGTTAATATAGCTTCGATTGAATTTTTGGGTATATTTCGATTTTGTGGCCGGACACGGTGGCAGAAGATATGACAAAATTTATATTTTTGATGGATCAGATTTCAACGATAAACCAATCACGAATCATCGAAAAATTTAATACATGTTACTTTTTCTCATAATTATCGATATCTACTAATAAACTGGTTTCATCGTAAAAATAAAATAAAAATTGAGATATTTTTTCGTTCGTAATTTGGAACGAATATGCAATCAGTGACAAAACGTCACTCCAGCATGTTGATTAAAACTTAATCAAGCAAGAATTTTTATTTTTGATTGATCAATTTGTCGAATTTGACAAATTTGGATTTGCTCGAAACTTCAGTTGCACTTCAGTAATAATTATCAGGATGCGATATAATTATTCTTATCGCGTAATGATTATTATTTCAGTATGTACATATAGTAATAATAATAATAATAATACTATAATTATTTTCGTCATGTAATAATTATTGATTCAGCATTAACTTCAGTATCTGATAATAATTATTCCGAAAATGCGTTTCGTCGAAACGTACACGTGCTGGCTTTCAATTGAAATTGCATTTTCACGCAATTGCATTAAAGTGGAATTGTAATACGAGAATTCGATCTACTTGGATTGGGTTCCAAAAGGAGTGCAAAGAAAAAAATGTGTGCGTAGAAAAAAAATTTCGTCGAAGCATTTGTCAAGAGTAAAGCTCGATAAAATCTTTCGTGCTGAAAGCAAAGTGCAAGGGTCAGCGCGGTTCAAAGGATTTGGCACAGTTTTGGCATTTCCAATCCTCTTGAAACCGCGAAGAAAAAAAAACAAGCTGGATCAATTCCTACAACAGTAAGTTCCCAAAGTTTCGAAGTTCTACACCGACTGTGCATTGAAATGTTAAAATGAGGTGTTCGACAATTTTTTTTTAATTTTTCATCCTCAATGACGTTTTTTGGTTCTATGAATATATTAGGTGTCGTAAAAAGAAATCAATTATTTTTTGGAGTCAACCAATCAGAAACTGAGCCGAACAAACACAAAACAGTCGCTAAAGTTTGTTTAGTACGGAATCTCATCTTACTAACGCTATTGAAAAAATCATGGATTTCTTTTTACTACACCTAATACATATTAGAAATTTATTTTATTAGAATTTATTAATATATTTATCATTTTTATCTTTATTTCACTATAATTTTTATGAATATTCATTTATTAATCCATAAATAAATTATTAATATTATTTTTATGAATTGTCATGAATATTTATTTATTAATCAATAAAACAATCAAGAAAAAATCATGGATTCCTTTTTACCACACCTAACGTTAATTACCTAATATTACCAATGTGTAAAAATAGTGTATACGGTTAAGTAGGATTAGTTTAAACAAAAGTTAAAAAAAAAAAAGGTAACGAACCTTCGTCCTTGACGAGTTTGAGGACGGGTTCCATGACCTCGTCGACGTTAAGCTTCGAGCCGGTTTCCACCGCGCCGCGGAAGACCTCCACGAGTATCCTTCCGACGAGTTGTCTGCAACATGCCAAAAAGGAATGCCATTGGTTATTCGCGGGCACCGATACGATCTTCCTCCATCAAATTAATAGAAAACATTCCAGTCTTCGTTGAAAAGAAGAGAGGGTTTCTTCCGGTTAGAAAAGTTGAAAAATTCGATGAAGATGTCTTCAGCATCGGTTGCCAAGAAAATCCACGATAAATAGGTAGAAAAGGCGCCAATTGCTGATTATATTGCTATTTCAAGAGCAAAGAGCTACTATCTGAGGACAGTCCGATCCAGCCAATGTTGATGACCGTCCGATGTCCAATGTAGGCACCAAGGGTCAATTGCTACAAAAGGGCTCGGTCATTGCTCATAGCTGATGGCTGTCTTTATTCCAACGCTCGAAAACGTTAGGATTTGTTGGCCACTAGCGATCTTGACCTCCGTTATTGGAAGTCCATTTTGAAAGGGCCCAATGGGGTCGAAATGGGTCCTAGTGTAAGGGCCCAATAGAGCCAAAAAGGGCCCTAGTGTAAGGGCCCAAAAAGGACAAACCGTTATGATAGTTCGGTGAAGAAAAGCTGCAGAAGAAGAAAAAGAAGAAGAAAAAGAAGAAGAAGAAGACGAAGAAGAAGAAGAAGAAGAAGAAGACGAAGAAGAAGAAGAAGAAGAAGAAGAAGACGAAGAAGAAGCAGAAGAAGAAGAAGAAGAAGAAGAAGCAGAAGAAGAATAAGAAGACGAAGAAGACGAAGAAGAAGCAGAAGAAGAAAAAGAAGAAGAAGACGAAGAAGAAAAAGAAGAAGAAGAAGAAGAAGAAGACGAAGAAGACGAAGAAGAAGCAGAAGAAGACGAAGAAGAAGCAGAAGAAGAAGAAGAAGAAAAAGAAGAAGAAGAAGAAAAAGAAGAAGAAGAAGAAGAAGCAGAAGAAGAAGACGAAGAAGAAGAAGAAGAAGAAGTGGACAGCCGGCTCCTGTACAGTTTCTCCGTCTCCCATTGCAGGCACATTGGAAAGCTGCGCGCGGGATCGAACGTCAGGGGGGGGGGGGGGGGAGAGGGGGCGAGCAGAGGGGAAAAGCGGGAACGGAGGCGCCAATCGTTCGCCAGTCCTTGACGGTAACACGGGGCAAAGCGAAATTGATTTGGCGCCTGAGGGGAGCGTCGGGGGGAGGACAGGGGGGGGGGGAAGAGTTCTCGCTCGAAGTTGCCCGATTGGTTATACCCCCGGTTGAGGCTACGTCTGAGTTGAAGCAGCTGAGGAACGAAACTCTTCATGTATTGGCCGAGCTCACTCCTCTCTCAACCACGCCTATTGGCGCAAACATGGCCGCGAGAGAGCGCTCTTCCAGATCTTCTGTCGCGTCTCTTCCACCCGCCTGATAGACCCTTTTCATCTTCCCGAGGGTTCCTTGAGGCCAAGGGAGACCCCAAAGCCCCTTCGCTTGTCCCTTTCGAGGAATAATCCTTTTGCCTTCCGTTGGGATGTTGGATGACGACCGAGGCTTTTGCTACCCTACAACTCGAGGTCAAGGACGCCCAAGGGCGTCCTTTCACCCTTAAACTTACGATTTCGAAACCCAAAGGTCTTAACCCACCCATCTTTGATTCCTTCTTCGACCTGATACGAAAAACAACATCTTCCCGTGAGGAAAATTGGCAGAGCATACCTTATAAAGACAAGGGCCTTGTTGGGCATATTTCCGGCTCCACTGATAAAAAAAAAGGGATTTTTCGAGGCGTTACTGATAGGGCGAGCCTCAAATACGCCTTTAAATAGCCTTATTGTGGAAATCCCTGTAAGGATTATCACAATAGGACCCTACATGGGCCCTACAATGGCAATACTCATAGGGATTGCCACACTATGAACCTAACGGATCATAGTGCAAATAGGCACCATTATAGGGACGTGTCAGTATCAATAGTTTCGACTAAATCGTTTGGTGTATTTTAATTACTCATATAATGTTGCATTTTGATTACCGTAAAACGGGGCTACTTTGCACATATTTCGATAGTTTTTTGGGAATTACTTTTTTTTTAACAACCAAAATTCATGATGTTTTTGTTCCGACAGAACAATGTGTCCTTTAACTATCAATTTCATACCAATATCAAGCCCTACAGCCCCACCACAATTATATATATATTTTTTATTTATGTGTCAAAGTAACCCGGACGTGGGGTTTCTTTGACCATTTTGATAAAAATTCATCGTTTCATCATTTTGATGAAAAAATATGAATATTTTATGTCTTTTAGGGAAAATTTAAATAAAAACAACGAATTATTCAGATCAATCAGTCATTTTTATCATCACTTAGGTTATAAAGTTATAGGCACTTAATCAGTGTTGTAATTATTATCTTTGGAATTAACGCACATTAACATTACAACAATCATCTTTCAAAAATCGTAACGTTTTTTAACAACAATAGAAAATCTAAAAATAATTATTAATCTGTGTCCTCGTACACAATACATTCATAGGACGGATTGGTTGAGCCTTTGTTACGAATGCCACAAATCCAATTTTGGCAAGTGATGCAACAAATTCAGTCAGGAGAATGATAGTAGAACTGGAAATCACATTTACAAATGTAACAGAGGTTGTTGTTATTATTGCCCTTCTCTTTATTCTTCTGCTTGCCCCTTAATCTCCTTTT
>JAPYZJ010000082.1:0-77311 GCA_030522765.1 Ophioninae sp. B BG-2022a
CCGGACGAAAAATCGAATTTCTCGGCGAAAAAAAATCGTAAAAATTTGTTCAACAAACGAAACTGAAGCTAATAGTAACCTCTACGAACATCTAATCTCGAAATTTCGGGATCACCATTTTTCAAAGTCTAGCAAGCGATTATGCAAAGTACAAAAACGGTGGAAAATTCCGTAATTTTCGAAGTGACGTACCAGCTACAAAAAAAATCGCAAAAATAAGAATGACAAAGCAAAAGGAAGCGATTATTGTCCTCTTTGAAACGCCGTTTAGTAAATTGAGTTATGATCATTTTTCGCCGAGATATGGAATTTAATGTCAGAACAAAAAACTTAGAAAAAGCCTGAACTTAGAAAAATGGTGATCTCGGAATTTAGAAATTAGATGTTTGAAGAGGGAACTGTTAGATATAGTTTCGTTTTTTTAACAAATTTTTACGATTTTTTTTCGCCGAGTAATTCGATTTGTCGTCCGGATAGAAAAATTATTGGATGCCTAATACTTTTGCCCAAGGCTGTATGTTGCTTTTTTATTCGAAACTTTACAGTCGTCGGGAATCATGAATTTCTGTTCAGAATATAGCAAACCGAGGTTAGAATGTCCGAAAGACGTGGTCGCCGAAATACCCCCGGATCGCGACGAAGCGTTCGTCACGTTTGATCAACCCTCGACGGATCTCGATTGGTTTCGTTACGTTCGCTCGAAACCCTCGTGGGGAACAAGACTCGAAGCTAGCCTCAAACCGGGGCTTCATCTTGTCACGTTCTTCGCGAGACATCCGGTCTCCAAGAAACAAGCCAGTTGCGTTCTTCGAATCATCGTTAAAGGTTTATAAAACCGAACATTTACAACAACAAAAAATGATTGTGGAGTAATTCAGCGCAGTACTAAAAAATGTATTGCAAAAAAAAACAATACTAAGTAATTTAAAAGAAAACAGCTTTAGTATTTGTTCTTATCGTTTATATTTTTTTGCTATTTTTAACGTTAACATTTTTAATGTTTCTTTTTCGCGAAATATTCAAGATACTTCCGCCCATTTTTTTAGAGGGCGAAGCTCCGAAAGTGAGTAACTGTCCAAGCGACATCACCGGCAAAAATGGTACAATCATCAGGTGGATCGAGCCCACCTTCACTGACAACGTTAGAGTAACACACACGAGCAACAACGAGGTGATTTCTTGCGAGCAACATTTTTTTATTCGGCTTGAATTTATTATAATGATTATGTGTAGTAAAAAGTAATTCATTATTTTCTCGAGACAACCAATCACAAAACTGTCAAAAAAGTTTGTTTAGTACGAAATCTCATCTTTTCAAGGCCATCTAGTATAACCCGATCGGACTTATACAACGCGAGACACCGATAACTGAAGCCATCTATTGGAAAAATCATGGATTCATTCTCATTATACCTAATATTAATCATTCTTATCAATCGATTTTTCAAATACGTGTCGATGCACCAGCTATTCTCGTTCATTCTTCGTCATCAGAGCCTAAATCAATGAAAGCATCAAGGTCAGAAACTCAAAGATTATTTTTCGGTTTTTCGTGAAAATTGTTGCTCCAGAGTCCAGGAAAATCATTCGGGATCGGTGAATGGAAGATCGTGTACGAAGCGAGCGACGAAGCTGGTTGGACGACAAGATGCGTCTTTAGTGTGGTCGTCCATCAGGATTAATTCGACTGCTGGACGAGACGACGAGGGATGAGACGATAAAAAAAAAAACACGAGGTGGAAATAAGAAATGCATAGCCCAGGGCGTCTAGCAGGAACCACAGAAGGCCATTACCCTGGTTCACGTTCACTCCGAGAACGGGTAAGCTATCGGGTGCTAGCGGTAATATAAATGGAAATTGCACGAGAGCCATGCAACGTTTTCATCGGAAACAATGGGCGTTCGAAAGATGGCGCTTTCCCGAATAGTAGCTTCTCCCTTACTTGAATATCGTATTTCTGTCATGACCAAATCGCCAAAATATCGAATTGTGCAAATCTAACCGAATGATGCATAATACAAAAAATTACAAAATGATTCGACCGTTTTCCATACAGGTCACAGGTCACATTGATTTTTACGTTTTTTTTAAAATAAAAATCAATGCAATCATTTCGAAATCTTTTGAAACGATAGCATTGTTTTTTTCATGCGTTTCAAATGATTTCGAAATCTTCCGCAATGATTGCTTGATTTTTCCATTCATTTCCAATTATTTCAAAATCTTTCGAAATTTTTTAGAAAATTTTACATTTTTAGAAAAAAATGTGAAAAATCAACGTCAGATTGAAAAGCTACATTTTCAGAAAAACTAAGTTGGGTGAGGTACTGTTTCATCGCGTCTTCCCCAAGGAAGCTGATTTTTTATCCCATCAACCAATTTCACAATGATCTCTTGTTGAAGATATCGGAATATTAAAAAAAAATTTTAAGATTTTTTTCGGGTTTTTGCCCGGATAAAACATCAGTCGATGATACAATAATAATGAACGTGATATTTTTCAACCATTTTAATGCATGTAAAAGAAAATTAATTCAATTTTGGCGAAAAACCCACCTCTGAATATTTACCACAGTTTTTAGTGAGAAAAATATTATTTACAAAATTTGACATGAATATACGTGCCACGGGAGTATGGAATTTTCGTAATCGATAAATGAATAAATCACCAGCGATGCTCCGAAAAACCAGACTGGAAACATACGCGTACGTCGACGAAATAATTGTAATCGAGAACGCTGAAATGCGCAACTTCTTCGTAATATACGTGTGGTCGTAAACGTATTTCGGCAAAAACCCGCAGATTTATAGTATTGTATATAACAAGCAGGAATTTCCAATTCAATGAGAACATTAGTTTCCAAATGAAAATCGTAGTTTTATCGGCGATTAGAAATGAAACCGGTGATGATGTACAATAAACGGATTGTTCTGCGATATACACAGGACGACCGGTAATTTGACCTGTTCCTTGATAGCGGTAAATTTAGAGGTGATTTCAATTAAATTAAAAGCTCCATTTTTAAACTGAAAATTAAATATTGACTTACGATAATTTTATAATTTTTTTTAGACATTTTCACACGTATAAAAAATAATTTATTTTTAAAAAATACTCACTCTGAATATTCAATTGATACCTTTCTGATAATTTTTTTCTTAAAGCTCACGATTTAATAGATAACATTAAAAAACATTAAACGTTTTCTTAAAATGTGATTTGAACATTGGCTTAATCTAACCTTAAAAAAATCCACTTTTCAAACATCAGGATTCGAAAATGTCAGCTATCTTTTCCGCACTCATATGTGACTTGGTACAGTTTGTACGTCGCCTTAAAAAATACCAGATTTTTTATTTCTGAGAATATCCGAATTTCTGTCATGCATTTTGTTTAAATGTCATCGCTCATTTGGCAGTTCTCAAAGAAGTATCAATTCGATTGTCAGAGTGAAGGATTTGATAAAATTATTTATTTTTGGTGACGAACCTGAAAATTTCGAAAATATCGCAAAGCCATCAAGACTACTCCAATTTGACCCCTAATTAATAGAGCTCCACTAGATTTAAATGACCTCTATTACCCCCTGATGAATTATCTTTTTTAAGGAACTGGTTGAATTACCGATCATCCTGTATATACATATATATATACATACAAATATACACACTGACAGATTGTATATACACATGAAGCATATAGAATTTCGTTACCCAAAGATGTGGTGAAAAATCACAAATAGAGATAAGTTGGAAAAAACCTTCATTGTGTTCAGATAATTTATAACAATAACGATCGATATCTACTTTAATCAAATAATATTTGATTAAGGATAATGATATCGATTGGAGTTGACACTTTTCATACTACAAAAATATTTGTTTATTTGCCTGAAATTATGGTATTCGTATCCAATGAATAATCGTAAGGTTGAAAGGAAAATAATTGAATTTAAATTATATATTTTCGATTCAAATTGAAATGAATAAAATTTATTATCTTCAGGTGAAGAAAATTAATTTTCTCAAATGAATAACCCCATTTTTACCAGTTATTGATGATGCCTATACGAGGCAAATTAAATTCGATTCAAATTCAAATTAATTATTATAATTATCTTCAGGTGAATAAAGTAAATTTTCTTCAGTTGGATAAAAGTAATTTTCACAAATGAATAATCCCATTTTGACCAGATATTAATGATGCCAATATGAGCTAGATGTGTCTATCCGGGATGTGAAATAAACCACGTAATAGGAAAATAATGCGTAACGTACTTTGTACCATAGTTGTACCAGTTTAAAAAAAACACAGGAAAAAAGGTAATCACGTGTAATCGTGTAGTCGTCGATTTCGCGATTTGCCTGGAGAAGCAATTGAAACGTATCGATTGTCTTCTCAGCGTTTTTTTATTTATTGATATCACTTTCATTATCATATCATTGTTAAAAAAGACAAACAAACATAGTACCGATCATTCGTGTGTACGTGATATTATAAATGTAAAAAAAACGAAAAAATCATTTAAAAAATGCAAACAATTTGCGTAAACAAATATATTACAAGTAAGAAAAAAATAATGACGTTGTTTTATTTGATCTTCTTTTTTGTATGGGAGTACGATGGAAATAAAAAAGTATCGGACTCCTGTGTGTTGTTCCGTTTTATCTCACGTGCAACATCGTTGTCTCGGCAATATTCTTGTCTCGATTCTTCCTCTCCCGTACGAATGCAATATTCGATGGTGGTTCGAGCTGCTCTGCGCGAGTTGTCGTTGCCTGTGACGTTGCTGCTGCTTCTGATACTGTTGAACATGATATTCCTGTCTGGATCGTCGATCTGATCAACAAAAAAATAATTCACGTGAATGAAACTTTTCCAATATTCGTCATTAAATTAAATTACTTTTTTTTTTGTTATGCAACGATTTTCAAACGAATCGATCTTTACCGTGTAAAAAATTGATTTTTTTTCATTGATTGTGTGGCATCGATAATTGTGAAAATCGAAAAACCCAAAAATGAAACTCTCTTCTATCCTTTTTCCTCTCGAGTACAAAAAAATTCAATAATTATTGAAACAATAATCAATAAAAGTAGATAATTAAAAATTCTGTATCTATTTTTTTAATTCTTCGTATAATGAAATTTTCATGGTCTAAATGTATTTTGTGAGCATTGCGAGAGTATTTGGTGAGTATTCCGTCAAAATATTTCGTATTAGTTAACGTATATAACGTTAACTACTGAGTTACAGTTTAACGATATTTTTTTAATTATCAAGCTTATTAACACAAATAAACAATTTTTAAAAATAGAAACCTTTTCTTTTATCGTTTTAATAAAAGAAAAATTCTGACCTTGGATTCAGACCACGTTTCTTAAATGATTTTAGGATAACTGAAACCGAATTCGAAGACCATTTAGGCTAATCAAGTCAAATTTTTATCATAACCTCAACTAACCCCAAAATTACCAATAAATAACTAGCAATAAACCCCAAACCTCAAACCACTCTAATTTTTGGGTTACCTGAGCTTACGATTATAAGGTTACATGACGTTTGTTATAACCTCAACTAACCCTAAAACCAAAACTTCAGTTATCCCTATAATTATAAGATGATTTGAGATTATCGTTTCGAGTTTAGATCAGGCTTGCCATAACCTAATTAAGACTCGTATTTAGACTTGATATAATATTTAAACAAAAACCTTAGCTAACCCTGTAATTATAGGATCATTTGAAATTATAGTTATAAGGTTAGATGAGATATGACATAATCACAAATAACCCTATAACTGCAGGGGTATAAGGAACCCTATAATTAATATGGATCCTTCAATTATAATTATGAGGTTAAATGAGGTTTGCTCTAAGTTAATCTAACCCGAAATCCACATCTTCCACCAACGATATAATTATAGGTAATTTGAGGCTATGATTATACGGTTGTATCAGATATGACATAATCTCAACTAACCCTACATTTATGGGGTTATTCAAAATTGTGACGAAAATATGACTCAAGGTTAAACGGACTTCAGATTCGGTTTCGCCAAACTCAAAAAAAATAGTTTTACCCCCATGTCAGAAAGTATTTTTTTTTTTTCAAGTAATTAGCCTGTGTAATGAGTACAGTTTTAAAGGCGATCTCATTTTCTTGCCTCGCAGTGTTCTTAAGCGACATCATCATTCTCGAGAAAGCGTCACTGATGAGTGGCCACGTGGACAGCTCCGGAGTCTCAGAATAGTTCTGCAAAGTACCCTAATTATCGCAACAAGAGGCACCTCAAATCTGTCGCGTGAATTCACGAGAGAATACTCGAGGCGATACCTATATGTACGAAATGCAAAATATTCATACAGGAAGGTCGAGCTCTTCAACCCTATTTTCCGGGTTAATTCGTGGGCATTCGTAGTCACGCGCGGCCTTGCGACGCATTCCCAAATTAACCGTAGGTACAAGTAATCCGTGCAAAAAGTACGATTTTTTAATACCATAAAAAAAGAGCAAAGAAAACGACGAAGATGGGGAGATGGGATGAAGATCGTAAAAAAACTCGATTCAGCTATGCTCCAGTACTTAATTAAAAACTTGTTCTGATTTTCGACACAGGAAAGTTCATTTTATTATTTGTTTATGAATTATTTATTATTTATACCAATAATAATTTTTACGCAGTATTTTGCAACTTTGAAACTTCTTTTTCTAAAATTTTTTTTCGGTTATAAATAAATACGCAACTGAAATTAGCACCGTAAAAAATAGTGTCAAATGCTCACAATATCGCTTGTTTATTGCAGAAAACTCCAAGCAAAGAATCCCCGATGTAATATTTTCGAACTATTTTACAAAATATTTAAATATATATGTTGTTGAAACTTCAAAAGAATAAACACCTGCTACAACTTTTTACTTACTTTTTGATTTTTTCACCGAAGAAAAAAATCATCAACACATCTTGCCATGAATTTTGTTTCGAAACGAACTAGATTATTACCAATTCCATAAATCTTATCTATTATTGGTACTAGATTGTTACTAATTCCATCTGTCTTTAACTACCAACAGCGAGCATCTAATGAAATTAAATTATTGCCACTTTATTAATGACCACCGTAAACACGAGTCATGAAAAATATCCATAATTGGTGGGGTGCCAAAACAAGGTCTGTTTGATTGTTCGAAAGTGGTCCTACATAGACAATAGGAATTCTGACTCAATTCCTACTTGCAGCATGCCAAAATATGTTTTTTTTTTTTCTGTCGGCCATTACTCCCTTCCAGTCAACATTCCAGCCCGGGACTTACGCCAAATAAAAATAATTCAGTCAATGCGGATACCGTATATTTGAATACCCTCGAACACAAAAAATGAGAACTGTACGAAAAAGAATGACATTATGAAAAATTGATGTAAATTACGGGCGTTATTTTGGTCATCGAATAAAGTAATTTATTAAAGATTTAGAGGCAGATTGGGACTTTTTATCATCAAGTGTCCCTGTTGTTTTTCAACTCGATCCAAAAGAGATCGCAATTCTTGAACCTCCCGTGGACTAAGATGGGCTCGGAGCTCCGGTATTAATGCTTCGGTGATACTCAACGATGCGAGATCTTTGGCCTGAAGGCTTTTGTCTCGAGCGGACAATATGAGTTTGATTTTCTTTATGTAAGTCTTGAGTTCGCGTCTCATCACGAGAGCAGCTTTGGAGCCTTCTGTAGGAAGCTTCAACAAATCCACCTCCCCAAAACCCGGATTGTTCGATGTCGTTTTTCCCGATGATGAAACATCAGTGATGGGGTTCTTTTTGGGTTGTTGGATGGCCGTAATTTTCGGGGCGCCATATTTCCCGGAACGCGCTCGCAGAAATGGCTTTTTACCCATTGGCTCTTCATCAACGTCCTGTTGCGAAATATTTGACACTTTTTCTGAAATAGGACAGGAGACTTTCAGGATTTTATTTCCGCTCGTTCGAGAAACCGGTGTGACACTTTGACTGCCTATAGTTGGCAATCCTTGTGGTACTTTGGAATGATTATTTTCATGCTCAATGGGTCTGGCGTTTGTAAATTTTTTATTGACACTTGAGGAAGCAATGGCAGGCTTCTCAGGCTGCAGGGTTTCGAGAGAAAGTTCAATCTTTGGACTGAGTGAAGACGTGTGGGACTGTAGACACCCTGCTGTCCTTGGTCGCGTTTTTCTTCCAAATAGACCGGAAGACTTGTTTACAGGTCCGCCGGATTCGCCGAGCAGTTTACCCTGGGAATCGAAATTTTCGAGTCCTTTTGGTGACGACATCATCGCTCTCATTACTGACTTGTCTGAATTCACGTGAACGGGCAATTTGGAGGTAGAACCCAAGCTTTTGGATGTAGTCTTGATCTTTGATGATTGCTCTCCGTTGTTCGATTCAAGCTTCACCGAACGATCTTTGTAAATGCTTTTTCGGCCGTTTGATTCGTTACCTTCAAGTTCAGCTGGTCGCGTTGGAGGCTTGACGAAAGATGCACTCGATAGCTTTTTCTCGCTCGTTCTTACAAAGTCCTTAGAATCTCGCTGTCTGAAGTTTGATGGTTTCTTCAATTTCCCCAAAAACGTTCCAGGCTCGTTATCAGGGCTGCAATTAATATGATCGTCCCAAGAAACATCCGCGTGTAGATCAACGATACTTTCCACGACAGGAAGCACAGTATCGGACAATTTTCCCATTTCCGGTGTCCTGCGTCTCTTCTGGACAGGATAGACTGTTTTCTGTTTTCTCATTTCTCGCACCAATGATTTCTTGCTTTCCAAATCTAGGGCTTCTTCGTCCCGACAATTGGGAACATCCGGTACGTCCCAATCGAATCGATCATCGGTGGATCTAGGTCGCATAACCGTTTTCGGTTTTGGAGTCTTGACTGCGGTGTCTCTCGTTTCATGATACTTGGTGTTGAAGGAAGAGTTAGTGTTGCATCCAACGTACCACTGTTTCGTCTGACTAGGGATTTGCTCGGTTTTGCGGTTTCTCGATGATAGCGATGACGCTCGGGTACGAAGGGTGGATTTGTCGCGTGGTTTAGAGGAGGATGTACTTCCGGCTTCACTGGGAGTCACACAGAGACCCGTTGCGGATTCCATCTGTTCGTGATCGGTCGACGGAGTCTCCGGATATCCAGCAACCTTTGGGTTTCCCTGAGCGAGGGATTCCGCACTGGATTTACCTTGGTTGGCAGAGGAAGCGCGCATGCGCAGCCCCACCGACGTTTTCTGAAGGACATTATCGTCTGATTTGCGAGGAGTACGACTTCTGGAAGCTCTCAAAGCTGGCGCATCGACTATCTTAGAAGAGACTCGATCCATCGAAGCTGCGCCAATGTTCGATCCATTAGCTTTAGCGGCGTTTAAGATGGTTTCATCTCGATTGAAAAGTTGCCTCGTGATGGAATCGACCGGAGTCTTTAAGACAGTTGTTGGGATCTGTGACTTGGCAACGTTGAAGGTTCGCGAGGTCGATCTCGGTAGGGAAAACGATCTCCGCGATCTTGTAGTAATCTTTGATGGATTTATAGTAGACTCCTCGACTTTACGCTTCTCGAAGTTACCTCGTTGCACAGGAATAGCTGATTGCTCGTCGACAATCACGGATTCGGTAACTTGATCGAACTTCGGTGCAGATTGTTTCGTATCGGTAGCACGATCGGCCGTACTCGGCCTGACTATACCCTTAACTAAGAAATGATCCAGCGGATGGAGATATTCCTTTTCCTTCTTGCTCAGTGGTGTCGTAGCGTCGTAGTACTCTTCTATGAAGTCGAACAGACTGTGGCTATACCTCTCGGACAATTCTATACCCGCTTGAGAACCTATAGAGTTCAAATGTATGGAATTCAAGACGACGTTTCCCGGAGCTTGACGATCGCCGTATTGCCTCTTCAAACTTGACTCGATGAGTTTATGCCTGTACGCGTCATAATCGAACGCCGATATATCAATTATCGGTAATTGCGCGTTCGTCGCTACGAACGGCGATGAACGCTCCAATGATAAACAAGCGGTTTTCGGTGACGCTTTTTCAACGGCTTGCTTGCGATTCTCAAACCCTTGACAAACGAACAACACTTTTTCTTTGCTTCCTTTTTTCCCGAGGCTTTCCAAACTTCGTTTTATAACGGGGGTCGAAACGGACGTTCTCATCGATGTCAGCTCGACGTTCAGATCGGAATTTGAATTTTTGTGGAGCTTGCAAGGTACCGGATAATGCATCACTATTGGTCGCGTCAAATGATGACGATGATTTTCGGAATCGTCCTTTCGTCTCGTCACAACCATTTTTGAAGATCGTGAATTGTCCTGAAATTATGCCCCATGAAAAAAGCATTTGAAAGAGGAAATTCGATTTTAACGATGCGATTTAAATGCTCGTTTACGGTCTTCAATGAAATTACGATCAGTGCCAATCGGCGAAAAATTTGTTGGACGGTTTAACAATTTTTTAACGATTTGGTGTAAACTCAAAAACATACCAGAAGCAATTGGATATGCGCAATGAGAGGTACAGCCAGTAGAACGACAAGTGCCAATGCGAGCATACTTTCCACGAAAAACGGCGGTACCGATTGTAAGGTTAATACGAAAGGGGTTGGGCCCTCGATACTCAACATCCCGCCGATCTTGAATCCTTCCGATTACTTTTGACGAGAAAAGCGATCCTCACTTCGAGCCACATGTTAGCCAATGTCGAAGCTGGCTCCTCTGACCAACCGATGAATTTTTCTTCCGCCGCATTAATCAGGAACCCCGTCTGTCATGGAGAACGGGGCTCGCCATGATGCGAACGAACAATCGATGGCGATACATGAATTCGGCGATGAAAAACCTTCAGGTCTCTCAAATATTTTTCTATTTTTTAAATTCATTGATTATTCGAAAATTCCTTTCGTTATTTCGAGTCTCGATTATTATTATCTTCTTATTAAAAAATAGCAAAAATTCTTGAAATCTTGAGGAATTTAAGGATTTTTTAATAGAGTAATAATGCATGATTTATTTTTGAATTTTTTACTAAATAATCTAGTTATTATAAACTTGGAAATTTTACACTTATTTAACGTTTGCTTTTTTGCGAAGGATAATTCGAAAAAGGTGACAATGTATAAAAATCCTTTTTTTAAGATGTTACTCGATGGATATTCAAAAATCACAAAAATTCTGGAAAATTGGAGAAATTATGGTTGTTTATAGAATAAAAGTGCATGAATTATGTTAGAATTTTTCACTAAACAATCTAGTAGTCATAAACGTATGAATTGAACACACATCTAATATTTTACTTTTTTCGAACGATAATTTGAAAAAAACGAAGAGAATATTTTCTTTCTTCGCTGTACGTACATAAATATGTGCTATATAAATGTGGCACGTATGTACTCCTTGAGGCAGCCTATCCAAGAAGTTTTAGCAGTACTCTTCAACTTCCCAGCTTTTTCTTTCAACTAGACGAAAGAATTTTTTCTGCCATTTTGGCCCAGATCGACTGGTCTTAAGAGTTTTTATGTATACACATACTCTCATATGTATAGATATATATAAAAGTAGCAATAAGAGCAGCGTTTGAAAAGTTACGTTCAAAGCTGACACACTTTTTTCTGCAGCTCAAGCTTCACTGTTATTTTTATGGAAGTCACTATAAGGAACAGTTTCGGGAGTGTGTCGAGTTTTTTTCCAGAACTGAGAGTCAGCTTTCACGAAAACCCTAGAAATACGTGAAACGTAACAACACAGTCTGGTGCACTTTGTTCCTCGGTATTCGTAAGAACTTGACCACTTGCAACTTTTTCGTACTGAGCGCAACGAAAAATTTTGTGAAAATGTTATTTCTTTGTGAAAATACATGTACGTAAAATCCACTGGATTTTACGATTGAAATTTTATGTTGATTCAGGTTTTTAATGAATATTATATGAATATGCAGAACTGAGTTATTTTTTAATAATTATTTGTTTTTGATGATCATTCTTACTTCTATCTTTGGGACTTAATTTTGTTTAATTTCGTTTCGAATAATTCAATTTATTAGGACTTGATTAATATCGTTTAGAATAACCCCTTTAAGAGAATAGCTCAAATTACCGATCGCCCTACACTTCTGTAGGACTGCCATTATTTTCATAAAAATATTCATGTGAATGACGAAAAATCGTATAAAAGATTTAAAAAGCTCGTACAGCCG
The DNA here is from genome assembly GCA_030522765.1 of Ophioninae sp. B BG-2022a. Lineage (NCBI taxonomy): Eukaryota > Metazoa > Arthropoda > Insecta > Hymenoptera > Ichneumonidae > Ophioninae sp. B BG-2022a. The sequence goes on from JAPYZJ010000082.1 coordinate 12,221, forward strand.
TGTCGACACATGTGAACGATAAAATTAGCTTCAACATCTCACATAATCCATTTGCTTTTCCTCCGTTATCACAGAAGACTTTGTAGCTGAAAAAGAGCAGAGAATTTTGCAGCCTTCCTTTCAAGTGTACATAACAAAATACAAACTTGAGAGCTCTCAGGAAAATTGTCTCTCCCATTGAATTTCGAGGAGGAACACCGAGAGAAGGCGGGATAAAGAGGCTGAAGCTGCAAATGCAGCGTCGGGTACAAGTTTGAAGCTGCACTAGACAGATTATAAATTCACGATTAACTTTGGCCTGCGGCGCTCGACTTTTCCTTCCATGGCCTAAGCCATAAAAATGTATAAAAGGAAAAGTAGAGTCTACATTGCACTGCATATCAAATTACGAAGATAAGCCAAAAATTTGATGAAATCTATGCACGTATCTGTTCATAGACACTGAAAAAGCATTATCATTGAGAAAACAATGATATCTGCAATTCGATGGTTAGAAAATGGGTTTCGATATTAAGGACATGTAGAATATCGACAAAACCTCATAAATTTTCAAACCTACTTTTCTTCCAAACCTTTATTTTTTTTATGAAAAACCAAACACAGGGCTCCGTAGTAATCGTAGGCACAGAGTTGCATGAAGTTAGATTTTGTATCTGAAGAAGTTCTATGCAACTAATGGGCTTGTTAATAAAAGTGCTATTTTTTTAAATCACGTTTTTTTCAAAATTATTATTTTGTAGTACTGAAATTGAATAGCTTCGACGTTACAACATTATGAGCTATATAATTCATAAATTATAGTGTGTAAATAAGTGAAAGCGAAGTGTAAATAAATAATAATGAGATATCAATAAAAAAATATAAATAATAATAATTAGATATAGATTTTAAAAAGATGAATAGTAATAAGGAAGAGTAGTAAACGTGATAGTTTATAACTAATAACCAATTGAGTGAAATATTCGCAAATAATTCATTTATTATTCAATAATTTATTTATTATTCAATAATTCATTTTCATTATTCAATCAAGCACTATGATTCCCCAAATTATCAAGAATTTTGCCGATTGTTTAATATCCTTTAAATAATCTTTAAGTTTACTTAATACTTTTATTTCTCCGCCTGAATCGAAGCTCCATTGCGAAATATCAAAAGAACAGGAACACTTCCTATATTCAACCGTCGTTCTTGTACTTTCAGCGGGGATGAATAAGAAAAAGTCCGCGCGAGAAACCCAGTTCACCTCGTTGATGAAATCTGCTGGCAGTCGGATCGCACGCCAACCCATGGTTTAACACTTTTCCAATTTTTTTTTCTTTTCGCGCTGTGTCGAGCCAGAACTTTCCGAAAGTTTTTGCTTCCGTACCTCGACGATTACAGTAAAATCGAAACGATTATGCGTGACCGGTAGTTTTGCCCTCGACAGACGAGTCACAGTAAAGGAAAAAGAAGTTGTGCAGTTGCAAAGTACGTAGCAGTTGATAATGATCAAGCATTTCAAGAATACCCACGAAGCTAGTATTTTTGCAATGCGAAAAAGTTCGCAAATTCCGAGTCTGGAAAATTCCGAGAACGAGAATTGGAAATAGGACAAGACCTAATTCATTTTCTTGTCGTTTATTTTCTTTTCTTTTTGTTCATCTGTTTTATAAATATTTTTATAAAACAGATGAACAAATAAATAAATAATAAATAAAACAAATAATAAATAAAATTTATAAATATTTTTTTATAAAAATATTTTTTTGTAAAAAGACAACCTTCGAGAAAATCTGGTTTGCTGCGAAGTTCCCTAATTTGATATTTAATCTTGATTATCAAATTGATACTGTATTGATTATGAATTATCAAAGTAATACTAAATTAAATATCAATTCTCAAACTAAGACTAAATTAACTATTAATCATCAAATCAAATTAAGACGAGATTGATTATCAATGATCAAATTAAATATCAAATTAACACTTGGCATGCGAACAACGTACTTTTATGTTTTCACGTTATAGAAAATTACGTTGCTCGCTTGGCAAGGCTCACAACGAAATTAATTATTAAATGAAGACTTAATAAAGTTTATTTAAAAATCAATTGGATGAATGCCGTATTCGAAGAGTATGGTTTAATTATTCCAGCCTTTATCTCAAGCCTGTCGACCCTCCACACTTCAACATTTTTGACATTGCGCTAGGGACCCTTAAAGAAATAAAAAATTCTGTATTTTTCCTTTCGCTGCAAAAAAAAAATTGATTAACCGTGTTAACGTCACGGGGGAAACATAAATACGTACGTAGCAAGAAACGTGGCGTTACTTCGACCAAACAGACGGTTTCCATAGCCATAAAAAAAGCAAAAGGTGTGAAAGTACGGTCGTGTGGTATAGACTTACAGTCGGCTATTGGATAGGCCCTCGAGGAGCCCGAATGTTGACCACGTTGAACTGGATGAATCTCGTGATAAGCAGCCCTGGCATTTTGATATTTATCGCGTCGTTGCTCGGCTCCATGGTAGCGTTGCTGGAGGGCGTAAACCCCAGAGAAAATTCTCGTGTATCTCAAGTAACAGCCACTTGGGATTTGCCACTGGAGAGTGGGGGGGGGGGTAAAAAAAACTCATTCAGTCGCCTGCAAAATGTATTGACTTTTCCCATCTCCCCCACCAGAAAAAGAAATTCCATCTCTCTCGAATCTAATTTTTTTCCTTTATTTCTCCCTGGAGAATGAATTTGCATTTTATTTTTAGCACTGCAAATGTTTTTTTTTCCTTTTTTCTTAACGATTCGAAAATTTTTTGTTCATTTTATTTTTTGCAATCTAGTACCACTCACCCTGTATCCTGTGGCTGATATCGGCTGCGGAGCTCTTCCAGGACATATCAGCATTCTCCGATACGCCTTTGGCTATTTCAGGGCCAAAGACATCTTTGAATTAAATTCTTTCTTCACCTTGGGGATTAATGTTCGTATTTCTGATTCTCAAGGCCACGAAAATTGACATAACCCCACCAAATTTTGAACTCAGTTTTCTCGTAGATAATTGTTCTTTTTTTAAAAGAGAGAGTATAAAACAATCTAGAATGAATTCTACACATTTTCAGGATCGGTTCTTCAAAAGCAGGAATAAAATTAAATTACAAACTAAATATAAAAACTTAAAGAAAAGGAATTTAAATGATATAAAAAGGACTTTTACGTAATTGAATACAAATAAAAATTAATGTTTTTATGAAAATTAAATAAAAGATTTAAATTAAAACGAAATTAAGATTACTTTCAAAATTAAAAGAGGCAGCGTGTCGTTCTTCTATTGTGCCTTAAGAGATATTCATTGAAAAATCTCGGACTTGTTTTAAGATCAATGTTCTACTCCTAGCCTACTTTTGAAAATGAATAGTTACCGGCTAAGAAAAGGTAACGAAAATCACGATCGGAACGAAGTTTCAAAGATCTTGATTTTTATAAAAAAGAAGGGCGCAAAAGTTATGTTTGTACTGCAGGATTTATTTTTACAAAACATAGTTTTCATGTACTATTCCATTATTCAGTTATCACAATTACGAAAAAAATGATTTTATTATCACAATTACAAAAAGAAACTATTTTATTATCCCAATTATCAGACGATTTTTTCTACAGTTGATTGACTTCCGAAAAGACTTACCTCAGGATCTTGCAGACTTTCGAGTTCTGCAAGAAAATAAAACGTAAAGATGCAATATACATACAATACACAACGATGAGAAGTACATTTCATGCAACAATAAATATTGACAGATTGAAAAAACATCGGCATTTTTTTCAAATCTTCGAATGCATTTTATTACCACGATTGTCAAAAACCTTTTTTGCGTCAAATTTTCCCTTGCCCTGAATCGTTATATCGATCGCTTATCACTATGTAAATTATAATAAATAAATAAATAAAACAAAAAAAACAAAAGAAGGATAAGAAAAATAAATAATAATAAATTCATTATTTTTATCGAACCATTAAAGGAAAAACCATCCCTTAAGGGGTCGTAGAGTAGCTGAACAATATATTAAGCTAGTGAAATATATAATAATATAAATATAAATAAATATATTATTATAATAATAAAATAATAAATATAGTCGAATAATTATGAATTACTGCAAATTCAAGTTACCTTGTACTCGTACTGAGAAATGACATTCGGCACGATTTCCTGCTGCATCGTAAGCGATGTATCGTACATCGTGAATCCCCGGATACATGAGTTGTCCCGATTCCTGAAAAATATTTAAAAATGCAAAGCCGCTCAGAGAGAACAGTAGATCGACTTTGGTGGAAATCAGGTCATGTTATTAAAACTGTACGCTTTGGGGTAGACGAAGAACCATTGGAGAGACGTGCAAGTCTTTTCTTTGATCGAAGCCAAAGTAATCGGCGTACAATCATAACAAATAATTAACAGCCTGGAACAACAAACGCTCAACATTGACAATAACATGCCTTAATTTCGTCCGTGCCAAATAATTCGACATGAATTGTAGCCTCGAATGAACTACGGTATCAGGCTATAAATTATGTTGTAATGAAATCCGGATTAACATTTATATGATTTATAAGTGAGATTTATGATGAATATTTAAAGATATTGCAGCCTACCGGAAATTCGTATCCGAGAATTGCAGCTTTTATAGCCCAGAATCCCACAGAAATGAATTAAATTTAATTGCATTTTTTAATACGTTGTCCCCATTTTCACTGCAAATTTTTCTTTTCGCCACATGCTGGGGAATTAATAATTCAGTAGATTTAAAATGAATAATTATAGTTTATGCAAATTAATGCAGTTTTTAATACGATTTACTGACCGCTGCTTAGTGAGTCATCATGATTTTTTTTTCATCTAGGAATTAAATTGAAACTACGTTCGTGTCTGATTGCATGTGACTAGGGTCATAAAACTTGTTGGTGTCTGTGTACTTAATTATTAGAGAGCTCGTACATGCACATTTTCAAGCAGAGATAAATTTAGATTTCGTTTATATGGTTATTTGAGGTTATGGAAAAATAATAAAATTATTTGTCATCCCCCCTTAGCCAGAAATTGTGTATTTTTTTCATTATTACTGACGTTCTATCACACCTTCTTTTTATCCATCCATAAAATAACTAGAAAAATTGAAAAAATTCATATAATTTGTTGAACAGACATTTCAAAGCAAAGCATCTAATTTAACTGAAATAAAATAAAAAGGGTTGTCACGCGAAGCTTTCAGGAAATTGTTCCAAACAAACGTAATCCCAAAATAACAATTACTCGTTGGAGCACGCGGTGCTGACGTTAAATTTTTGATGATGAGGAAACTTACCCTCGATTTCCAAACTCTCTCGACTCCGACGTTGTCCGTGAAAGTTGGCTCTTGCCAGAATATGAGTCTGCTACGCTCGCCTCTGTTCAGCCTCACTTCGAACGAGGTTGGACAAGTCAAGACCTTCGGATTCTCGGCTTCTGTGTGCATATCGAATATGAACAAAGTGAACCGAACGTACCTGTAATCTCCCTGCGATTACTTAATAATTCCTACAGGCGTGTAGGGTTTCTGAGGGTGCTAAGCTGGGTAGACGAAGATCCCATCAAGTGAGAGGAATTAGGATAGATAATTCAAGTTAAAAACCGACGCTGATGGATGGGCGGTCAGAGTGCAGCTTCACCGAAGTTAAGTAGCGTTGGGAGAGGCCCGTACTCGGATCGGTGACCGCTTAGCCGTGCTCTGGCTGGTGAATCGACCAGTGAGCAGGAAGCAGATGTTTCTGAGGTCTTGGTGTACATACTTTAACAAAAAGTCGGTACATCAAGGAATCAGAAGAATACAGGGCCTATACCTGTACGGGTTTTCCACAGTTTCCCTGTGCCCTCGGCAAATGCGGTATAATGTAACGTAAGTCGACTGTGGCCGCAATGGGGTTTAGGTTCTGGTAGGGTATTGAAAGAGGAAGAAGATAGGGTAGAACAGGGAAGAAATATGGCGGAACCGGGAACAAATGTGGTGGAATAATTGAAAAGAGAGAGATAGAAGGGGACAGGTAAAAGCCCTATCAGCCCGTACCCGTGAGGAAGAAGTCAATAATTGAGGTTAAGAGCTATCAGCGCTTCTCAATCGGATCGTAGCTCCACAGAGGTTCCTGAATTATTTGTATACGGGATGACCAGTAATTCGATCTATTTCTGGGCCATTACAGAGGTCATTCCAAAAATCGATATTTTTTTAAATAACAAAACTTGCTGGATATTCAATTGATACTTTTCTGAAAGCTGACCGATGACTGATGACACTCAAAAATAGAATGATGTCATTAAAGTCAAACGGAAAAAGTTTGTTTGGCATGGAATATCTATAATGAAATTTACTCAATACATTAATTATATAATTACTTTATAATTTAATTAAAAACCTTGAGTAATGATTTAACGTCATCATTCATTGATCAGCTTTCACCAAAGTATCGAATGAATATTCAGAGTCGAGGTAATTGTTGTTTAATTACTTGTTTTTTGGTGAAAAGCTTGAAAATTTCGATAAAAATAGTGAAATCATTTTTTAATTGGTAACCACTCAATTTTGGTCCCTAGATGATGGTGCTTAGTTTTATTTGAATGATCACTTTCGAGGAATCGGTCGAAGTAGCGGTCACCCTGTACACATTTCGGTGGTCGTCTAATAAAGTTCAGTTTTTTCGGCCTCAGGATTAACGTAAGAGTTTGTTCTCTAAAATTGAATTGAGCACCCGTTTCGACAATCTCGCCACCGCGCTAGTTACGAAAACTCTTCGAATGAGTGATTAAACCGCACTTTATCCTCGGTCCCACTCTTGGCGAATGAAAGAATTAGTTTTATCCGCGAAGCCTCGCGTGGTCTCCACAATGGTGCAATTTCGTTATTCGCCAGGGAGCTTATACTGTCTCACTATTCCTGATAGGAAGTCACGGAGAGATGATGATGATATAGATAATGATAATGATGATGATGATGATGATAATGATAGATTTTATTATACTCCAGTAAAACTATCGGACAACATTATAACAATAATAAATTGATAATTTATACAAAATTATATAAACTAAAAAAACATAAAAAATGAAGTAAATATAACAATGAAACAATACAAAAGTTCAACCGGAAATTTCAGCTCGATCCGAGGGTCCTCGTATCAAATTTCAACTGATCCCTTTCAGAGCTTTATCCCCCTCCATTTCATTCGATTGCATCAACGACAAGCATTTTCGAGCCGTCCGCCATTTTGGTCTTTTTGCCGAATGACGAAACTAATATAACGAGATATGTGAATTTCGTCATTGAACCCCGAGACTATGGGCGTGAAATTTATAATCCTCGTACCGAATAACAACAACAACGGGAGCTCTATTGTTAACCACGAGCGGGTTGGCTATTAAAAGGCAGATGATTGATGATGATACAGAATGACGATCACAGTTTGATTAAAAAATCTCGTTGCGTTGAATTCGAGAGAATGAGTGAAAGATAAGGATGGGGCTGGATAGGTAAGGAAGAAATATTCAACAATGGGACCCTAATAAATAAGCCATTTGATGGGCGTGTGCGATGGCGAGATTATGCGACAAGAGTGACTCGACGCGACGCCAAGACGCGTGAGGAAATACAATTTAAAAAAAAATACGTGTACAGTGGAAGCTTGATTATCCGAACTGTGACTCGCTTCATCCGAATGTTCCATTATCCGAACTACGGCGTTAAATTTTATGACTGTATGCATTTTTACAGATCTGAGATTACAATGTTGCTAACACGCGCACTCAAGATTGCACTCAAGAAAAGCAGTTTCTGCCAACGCACGAACGGATGAAAACGGTCTTCAGACTCGAATGGAAATTTGCATACGTTTATTAAGTACGTACTAGTATCGCAGTTGTATTCTATGTAACTTGTTCTGCTTAAGCAGCAGCGAGATTCAGCTGCTAAAATACGCGAACCCAAACAATTACTAAACAAAGATGGACAATTTTTCAATTGAGGGTCAAAATTTTTCAATTTTTCAATTCACACTCAGTGTGAATTTTTCAAAAAATCGTTTTTTTTTTCATTGTAGTATAGTATACACTGTTCTAAACATTCTCTCAAATTTTTAAATCGAAATTCAAATTGTTACGGCCCCTACAACGTTTTTTGTAGAAAACGGAGCGGGACATCTGCCCAGTCAATCTTTCAACGCGTTTTTCACGGAATGGCGTTTTTCAAAACAGTGTCCACTCTCAAATGAAGAGTTTTGATGATATCTATTTTCAATTTTGAGAGAACATTTTTAACGTCATTTTCTATCACGCTATGCAGGTTTTTTTTTAATTTGACAAAATGGCGGTGGTTTGAACAAAAAGTATCGAATTTACCCCTTTTTTCGACAGTTTTTCGTCAACAAAATTTGAAGATTCAGAAAAAAAAATCTTCCATAGTGCGATAGAAAATGACGTTAAAAATGTTCTCTCAAAATTGAAAATCGATATCTTCAAAACTCTTCCTTTGAGAGTGGACACCGTTTTGCAAAATAGCATTCCGAGAACAACGCGTTTGAAGATTAACTGGACAGATGTCCCGCTTCGTTCTCTTTCTACAAGAAACGTGTAGCGACTGTAATAATTTAAATTTCGATTAAAAAATTTGAGAGAATATTTAAAACACTGTATACTATCCGATTCTGCAAAAAAAGCCATTTTTTGAAAATTTCACACCGAGACAATTCCTTAAAAAATCTTGAAGAAGGTGTCAAATGTTTTGATCGAAAATATTTAATCTCTGTTGTCTTTCAAATCCGTATTAAAAATACGAAAAAGAAAATCCATTTTCCATTTCTTCCATACGCAAGATGCACCCACCCATCGTAATATATTTCTATTGTCTGAACTTTCGCTAATCCGAATTAAGCTCAGTCCGGATGGGTTCGGATAATCGAGGCTCCACTGTATTTCTAAGGCTTTCGAGGGACCCCGTTTCATTCCCATCTGTGGTGTACGTGATCGCTGATATTTTTTTGTTCGTTATCTTCGGGGGGTTGGGACGCAAGAACTGTCACTCGCAATGGCACGAACGACAATGATATTCGACAATTCAAAAATGAAAATAACTGGGCGGGACGGATTTACTCAGCGCGAAATATCTCACCGTGAATACGAATCACTATGCGACACGAGCTAGTGTAATTGGAGATCGGCGATCTCGCGGTGAAGGTGACGATCGACATCCCCGATGGCAAAATCGCGTGTAACTGCTTGCCCCACGAGGGCGACGAATCCACGTACCTTAAGAAAAAATATCAGAGAATTATCATTCCTTATATAAGCTCTTGAGCTGCGTGTGCTGAAAATGGAAATGGTATTTCTTCCATCTCTCTGAAACTGATATCTCTCCGCTAAAAGCCCCCAATAGATACCCTCTGATTTCTCTTCGTTAATATATTCCGGAAGAACGAGCGAGCCAGCTGAATATCGAAGAGAAGAAAAAAAAATGAAAGAAGACCATTTGAATTCGGTCACTGCTTTGTACAAAATTGGCATCACAAATCGATGAAAAATCCACAGAGGTTGATACGGAAAAAAACAATAGTTTAAATGTAATAATTATAGCTTTAATAATAATAATAATAGTAATAATAATACTAGTGGTAAAAATTGTAAAATAACTGAAAATTCGATAAAGTGATAACGCGTCATGTCATTGATAAAATAATCCTGATAGAAACCAAATAATGTAATATATCGTAAAAATGAATTATCTGAGGATTTATAATAAATAAAATATTAAAATAATAAAGATAACATTAAATCTGGACATGAAAAATTATTTTAAACTGAGCTTAAACTTTATTATCTTTAAACTCAATAATTCAAGGTAAGCTAAAACGATTTTAAACTTAAGCTAAAAGCGCTAAAGCTTGAGTTAAAAAATGATGAACACTTCCGGTGACAGAAAAGGGTAAAAAAACACTCGACTTTACCTCCACCAATCCATGTTCGACTTGGGCTGCGGAAATGATACTCTGGTGGTGCTAACGCCAACCGGAAGTTCAGCATCCACGTCCGTCGGACACCTGACAAACGGTCTCGGCGCTGTAGCAACATCCGGTCCTGGAGAGTGTAAAAAATGAATTTAAGTCACAGGGTTTAATACCAGCATACGCGAAATTAAAAAATCGCAATTCCTCAAGGGTGAAACATTTAAGTGGTAAAATAGAAGCATTGAACTCTGCATCTGTGAATTCTACAGAAACTGAGGCTCGATTTTTTCATTGAAAACTTAACCGTCGTTTAAAAAAGGGTTTTTAGTTTATTTTTGGAGGTTTGACAAACTCCCTTTTGATTCGTGGTTCCCATATGCGCCAACTGAAAGCTCAAAGTTTGCCACGAAATGAATTTCAATTTGTTAGCTTTTCCACGATGGAAAAGTCGTGATAAAGTGAAATCAGAGACAAAGGGTGAGAAAGTGAGGAGAGGGAATGATGAACGGAAACGGACGGTGAACAAGCATGGAAACTGAGAGTAAAATTTCATCGTGAAAATAATACAAAACGATCGTGGCGAACATGCTTAAGCTCGTTAAGACCCTCCGACGTTAAAGTATTGCCTCGTTAATTCTCGCTACCATCAAGCCCGCGTACAGTAGCCAAAACGCAAAAACAAGCGTTCACCATTATTAAAAGCTCTCCAGTACTCGTCATCCGCAGTCTGTTGATAATTATAACCACAAAAAAAAGGCGCGGTAACTTCATCCCTTTTTTCTTCACAGGTTTCCCTACGACACGAAAATGCAAACGAGAAAATCCCAAATAATGGAAAACTACCGATTATTAGCGAGATGGGTTCGCAGCTTTCGAGAAACGAGGGAAAGAGATATTTTTAATATATTTATAATAATAACTATTTTATTTAGAAAGAAAATAAACGAAATTTTACATAGCAATAAACAAAGTAGTAAAAAAGGGTTAAATCCAAGAAATACGACTTTTTCAAGGTTGTATGCAAGACTCGTGTTAAAGCAGTTTTCTACTAATTTCCCGAGTATTTGAAACTTTGAAATTTCGCAAACATGCATATTAAAGGTGACGATGCATGATTCAACTAAAAAATAATCTATATATATATATACATTTTTACTTTTCATCTCAAATCAATTACATATGTACTTAAGAGTATAAATTAATTTATATGTAAAATATATATTTAAAAAACAAGCTTTTATTTAATAGACTAAAAAGTAGGAAATAATTTGTTTCACCGAGTCGTCTATATGCAACTATAAATAAAAGCTTGAGCGCTCAATTTTTTCAATGTATACATTTAAATAAACCAACGAATAATAAAATAAAAAACACGAAACTATTGTTTTTTAATAATTAAAATAGGTACATATATAAGCAAATAAAAAATAAATAAAACAATGACCAAAATTTAAAAAATAATACCAAATTACAAGTAAATGAATGAATATAAAAATAAAAAAGAATGAGATAATTGTTTTTTCCAATAATTAAAATAACTATAACAGCAAATTAAAGATACATAAAATGATAACAAAATTTTTTTAAATAATACCGAATTACAAGTAAATAAATAAATTTGAAAAATCGTTTACCGGAATAATAACGTCGCTCTGAATAGAGAACTGTTTCGCGGACGCACATGGATTCGCGTCCGTTCCATTTTCCGTTTAACATACAGTGCCTGGTATGCGCACCCTCGAGCTTGAAGTCACGATGACAACGTATGTAACATCTGGCGCCATGGGGATAATCCGGAGCAGCGGAGGAATAACCCGGGCATCTTATCTTTCATGCAATATCGGAAATTCAATAGTTCAATATTGAATACAATGTTCAACAATAAAAATACAATTCAAGAAAGGATTTTTCGGGTATTAAGGACATATCCCGTGGATCCAGTCGGTTAAAATCCTACAGCTCGATTCTCTCGCAAACGGATCTTATTTTGGGTATTAGAAGAGATAACCGTGTTCAACCGTTCAACAGAGCCGAATGATAATTCTCACCTCGCCGTTAAAAGGCGATTTCAGCGCTTCGCACCTGCCGAAAACGCCAGTTTTGTCACGTGGGGAAACGCAAGTTCTCGCGTCCGATGCCAGCACTAGATCATCGGCGCACACGCAGTAATAACTCCCTGGAGTGTTGACGCAGTCGCCATTGCAACCGCCACCCTTGAGGGTCAAGCATTCGTTAACGTCCTCGCATTGGCTCACGTTTCTATATAAAGAAAGATGTAACAAGATTCCATAAAGCTTTTTGATCCGGTATCCATGGTTATCCATAGCCAACCTGAACTCTCCATTTATCCAAAGTCTCTCAACGACTTGTTTTTTGGTCGTTGAGATTCCACTTTCGTCGTTTTCAAAACACTTTTTTTGATCGTCGTAGGACAAAAATTGACTGAGATGTTCGTATTTTTATTTGTTTTTTTTTCTCTCTACATTTTGGAGCGTTAAATGAGGATAAAAGTTCCGATTAAGACATCACCGTTGACCATCAGAACTTTTTTGGAGCTGTCGGATTTTTTTAAAGTGTCGAGGATGTCCATTTATCATTTAAAAGCTTTATACGAGCAAGAATTTTCGGTTTTACGTCACCATCTCTCTGCTGTATGGATATCTTTTTAAATAAAAATGATTAATAATTATCGAGGACGTTTAGAAAACCCGAACTCTTCCAGAACTTCTGTACCGTGCCGAGACATGAAATTCGAAAAAAGGATTCTTAAATAGCCGCTTGAACTTACCTGGGATCCAGAACGAAACCCGGAGGACAGAGGCATATGTAAGAGCCCACGGTGTTTCTACAATCGTGGCTGCAACCTCCATTCCTCCACTTGCACTCGTCTATATCTGTATAAGCCCCAATACGTCAATCCCCATAAAGTAGAGAAAATTGATGAAAGGGACGTTTGATAAAAACCCCATAAAGAGACAATTGATGAAAGGAAAGTTTAATAAAAACCCCATAAGGAGTGAATTGATGAAAGAACCGTTTTATATAAACCCCATAAAGACATAATTGACGAGAGGGACTTTTAATTAAAACCCCATAAAGAGATAATTGATGAAATAGACCTTTTATAAACATCCCATAAAGAGACGTTTTATAAAAATTGCATAAAGAGTCAATTGATAAAAGAGACGTTTGATAAGAACCCCATAAAGATACAATTAATGAAAAGAGACATTTTTGAATAATTTACGGATAAATTATTATAACCATACTTTTATGCATTATTTGCCTACTAATAAAAAATCATTCTTACCGAAACATTCATTCCCATACGAAGAGAAACCGGTCGCACACTCGCAACGATAACTTCCATCTGTATTGACGCAGCTGCTGTTATTACTGCAAGCTTTCGGGCTCGTGCATTCATCAACATCTGCCAGCAAAGAGGGATGAAAACCGAAAACACCGGACGGTTCGAGAGAGACACATGGAAAAGCGATGGAAATGCACATAGAAACAGCAAGTCACAAAACAAGATAAACGATGATGTTTAAAAACGTTTTATGTTAAAAGCCATGAACTGGCTTTTCTTGCTTCAACTCTTACGAGTTTTAACAAAATGTTGGAGGTTAATAGTTACGACCGGAACCCGAATAAACAGCGAAAAAAGTGACGTTACAGTATCGCTAAAGCAATTTAAAAAAGTTGTTTTTATCCTAAAATCGTGTTACCCCTTAATGGTAGAGTTAGTAAAAAATGTTATTTTCACATGATATTTTGATTATTTTCAACTGCTGATTAGAATTTTAGACTGTTTCGTGAAAAAACCTTGAGTTCCAAGGATGTAAACTACAAGCTCATTGTCATCAAGCAACCGTAAGTTAACCTTAATCCTCTCGTACCATAGAATGTACGAATGAAATGTGAAAATGGTCTCACCGATGCACGAAAAGTTAACCGATCGAAATCCGGGTCTGCAGGAGCACCTGTACGATCCAAGGGTGTTGTTGCAAAAGTGTTGACACTCATGGGAGCCCATGCACTCGTCATTGTCAGAACATTTGGTATAATCATTCTCATCAATGTGATAACCTTCCATACATGAGCAGGTAGCGTTTCCCTCATGATGTTCGCACACCTGTTCGCACCCACCATTGTTTCTCTCACAAGGATTCTGGAATCGGCAAGTGGAATTTTCCAGTAGGTGTCCGGGAGGACATTCGCATCGGTAGGAGCCTTCAGAATTGACGCAATTGTGTGAACATCCACCGTTATCGTCGAGGCATTCGTCGATGTCTTGGCAATTCTTATCATCTTGACTGAGACGAAGGCCCATTGGGCAGCTACACACAACGTTTGTCAGGCCGTTGAAACACGCGTGGGAACATCCGCCATTGTTGATGTCACATCTTTCGATAGGAAGGCAAGATTGCGAGTCATTTCCAAGAACGTAGCTTTCTGGGCATATGCACTTCCATGAGCCGAGGATGTTCAAACAATTGTGGGAACAATTGGCAATACCGTTCTGGCATTCGTCCACATCGATGCAAACGCGTTGGTCACGTGACAGCTCCAAACCACTAGGACAAGAGCAAGAGTGTCCACCTTTCGTGTTGGTGCAGACGTGAGAACAACCACCGTTCAGCTGTTGGCACTCGTCGATGTCGTAACACGTTCTCGAGTCGGAATGGAGGTAGTGTCCAGGTTGACAAATGCAGACGTAACTTCCGAGCAAATTCAAACAACCGTCAGAACAGTTGTGACCATTGGACGCGCACTCGTTGAAATCAACGCAACTTCTGTTGTTCTCCGCTTCTAAGATGTATCCTGGAAGACAGTCGCAACGATAACTTCCCTCGAGATTGACGCACTCGTGAGAACAACCGGATTCTATGTCGTTTTCGAACTCGTTGCATTCGTCGATGTCCTCGCAGGTTTTACGGTCCCAGCCAAGCTTGTATCCAGTTGGACAGCTACACTCGGCTAGACGTTTTTCGCTGTGATAATTACAGGAATGGGAGCAGTTAGCGGTTTCGCAAGGATCCGCCGGAAGGCAAGTTGCGTTGTCGTCATCCAGTACGCCACCGGGCATGCAGCCACAGTAAAAAGAACCTGGAATGTTGACGCAGTCATCGGAGCATCCGCCATTGTTCGTCAAACATTCGTCCAGGTCGTCACAGGACACTTGGTCCTCGGTTATCACGAAACCGGATCGACAGCTACACCTGTAACTTCCTGCTGTATTGATGCAGGTATGCCCGCAAGAGTGGGAAGTACCAGCGCACTCGTCGATGTCGATGCACGTTACATTGTCCATGTAAGACAGTCGGTATCCCTTTTGACAGCCGCAAATTTTCGTCCCGTTAGAAAAACTGCAGATATCCGAACACCCACCGTTGTCGACGAGACAGTCATTTACTGGAACGCAGAGAGTGTCGTCATCCTTCGAGAGAAACATTCCAATTGGACAAACGCATGTAACCGTTGCGTTTGCAAATTCGCAAATATGAGAACATCCGGCGTTCTCTTCCAAACACGGGTTATCCAGGATGCATCGAGACTCGTCGTTATCATCCAGAAACATTCCAACTGGACAGGTGCACGTCACGGTGCCATTGTCGTACAAACAACCGTGGGAACACCCGCCATTGTCTATCAGGCATTCGTCAATTTCGACGCAAGTTTTGCCGTCGTCCACGAGAAGTCGATGGCCATCGGGACACGCGCACTCGAACGCACCCTCGGTATTGGCACACAAATGGGAGCATCCGCCATTGTCAACGACGCATTCATTGAGATCTTCACAAGTTACATTGTTGATTCCAATTTGATATCCCAAGGGGCATTCGCAGCGGTAACTGCCAGGAGTATTGACGCAAATGTGAGAGCAAGGTTTTTCAACGTCGTTCGTACACTCGTCCACATCTTCGCACGTCCCATTGGCCTTGGAAGCAACGAAACCAGACGGGCAATTATCCATTGAAATTTCGCAAGTCAGACCATCGGATTTCAAACGGTAAGTGTCAGGACATTCGCACTTGAAGCCATCGAAAATATTGACGCATCGATGAGAACAATTGTGTCGTCCAAGTGCGCACTCGTCGATATCCCGACAGGTTTTGTTGTCCCGATCAAGAGCCATTGTTTCCGGACAGTTGCACCAAAAGCTGCCCAAAAAATTGACGCACTCGTGAGAACAACCGTGTAGATTACTGGTGCACTCGTCGATGTCTCGGCACTTCCTGCGATCCTGGTCAAGCTCGTGACCATCGGGACAATCGCAGATATAAGACCCATTGACGTTTCTGCAAATGTGCGAACATTCGTCGAGGCCCTCAGCGCACTCGTCTACATCGTGGCAGGTTTTTCCATCTTTTTCATCCACCTCATAACCCTCTGGGCACCGACACGTATCACCATCCTGTACGCATGTGTGCAAACAGCCATTCTCGCGTTTACCATCATGATCACAAGGGACATCCTGACCACATTTCTTTCCGGTTGAATCAGAAGTTGAGCAAGTTTCCAGAGATCGACAGTTGAATCCTTTTTCGTCAAGTTGAAGACCGTCAGGACACGCGCAACTGTAAGTGCCATGTTCGTTGACGCAATTGTGCGAGCACTCGTGATCGGCCTCGGCGCATTCGTCGATATCCTCGCATTCACCGTTCTCGTCCAGTCTCAGGCCATCGGGACATTCGGTGTCTTCACACGTCAAACCGTCCTCCTGCAAGGTCGCACCTTCTGGACAGTCGCACCTGTAGCTCCCGTGTGTATTGACGCAATCGTGCGAACAATCATGCACGTCCGTTTCGCACTCGTTGACGTCGCTGCAAGTTATTCCATTCTCGTGAAGAATATAGCCCGGACTACAGGCGCAAGTGTACGTGCCGTGAACATTGACGCAGTCTTGTTCGCACTGATGGCTTTTTAACTCACACTCGTTTTCATCGGTGCAATTGAATATTTCGTTGTTCGCCAAGCGGAGACCTCGCGGACATACGCAAAGGAAGCTACCTTCGAGATTGACGCAACTGTGGGAACAAGCACCCCAACCACATTCGTCTACGTCTTTGCACATCCTGCCGCTCTGGTCTAGCTCGTAACCAATCGGACATTTGCACAACGGTGCGTTCGAACTTTCTTCACAGAGGTGAGAGCACGGTGGCTCCAAATTCGAGCAAGTGATTGTCGCGTTTCGTTCGCAAGTTTTATCGTCTTCCATTAGGTAAAAGTCGAGTGGACATCGACACTGGTAGGAACCCTGGATGTTCTCGCAAATGTGGGAACAGAGGGTAGAATTTGTGGCGCATTCGTTGATATCCTGGCACGTACCGTTTACGCTCATCTCGAAACCGGGAGTACACTTACAAACCGGTCCATCAGGAGTCTCGTGGCAATCCTGGGGGCATCGAAGCTCCGAACAATTGGTCGGTGGTTCGACCTTCTCGCAAGTTCTCTCGTCCTCCTTCAGCGCGTAATTGAATGGGCATTGGCACTCAAAGGAACCTTCGGTGTTTTTGCAAACGTGAGAACACACGGTCGAGTTGAGAAAACACTCGTCCACGTCTTGGCAATCGTTGCCGTTATCGGCGAGCTCGTAGCCTCCGTTGCACTTGCAGACAGGCCCAATTTCAGTGTCCTCGCACTCGTGAGAACAAGGAGTCTCCGAGCAAGTGTTCGGAAAACGTTTTTCACAAGTTTTGTTGTCTTCACGCAGGAAGTGATCGGATGGACATAGGCACTCGTAAGAGCCATTGGTGTTTGTACAAACGTGGGAGCAAACTGACGGATCTTCGAGACATTCGTTGATGTCTTGGCAGCTCGTACCGTCGCTCTGGATAACGTAACCTAACCTGCAGCTGCAATGGTAGCCACCGGACTCATTGACGCACTCGTGGTCGCAACGGTGATCAGCTTCGTCAACATCGCATTCGTTTATGTCTATTGAAATCGTAGATATGGTAGAACAATAGTTTCCTCAGAAATTGGACTCGCCAACGCAATAATTTGAAAACCAAAGTCCTGATTTATCGTCAAAACTCACCTGCGCACTCTCCATCGAAACCTCTTCTGAAACCCTCGGAGCACTTGTCAAATTCTGGCATTTCGGTGATGCCTTCCTCGTAGTCATCCTGATCATCCTCCTCATCTTTTTCAGCGTCATAATCTTCGTCTTGCAAAATATTAGCTATTCTTTTCGTGACTGGAACGCACTTGTGAGAACCCGGAGTGTTTTCGCACCGAGAATCGGGCCCACAGATTTTCGAGTCCCTATCACACTCATTCACATCTGTCAACATTCCTCTATTATTCAACGGAACTCGGTACTCCGATCTGTGTTGCGACGCGAATTGGATGGTTCGATTCAGCCATTTTTTAAAGGGTTGTCGCCTACTCACCCTCGCACGTTTTCCAATCATTCGTCAAGTAAAAGCCTTCGGGGCACAAACAAAATGCGCTCCCGGGTGTGTTCAAGCAAGTGTGAGAACAGCCTCCATTGTTAACGGCACATTCGTCGATATCTTCGCACGTATGATTGTCGTTTGCAAGCCTGTGTCCGGTAACGCTGTCGCAATTACATTCGTAACCTCCATCCAGGTTTATACAATTAGCCTGACATGGACCGTGCCCGTTGTTCGCCAGACATTCGTTGATATCTTCGGAAATTAAAATGAATCCAAAAAATAAAACGACGAAATGATAAAACGGAAGAATCCAGGGATAGACTGAACGACTAACGGATCAGCAGACGCTATTGTCGCGCCGCTGGTCTGTAAAAAAATTGCTTCCAATGGCTTCAGCGACTTACGATGAAAAAACAGAGTAGAATAACAACCCGGTTGAAAAAATCCAATTAAATCCCCTCTGCTACAAAAGCGACAAACAAAAAGAGTAAACTTGAAAGCGTTCTATCCATGTACGTTTCTTTGTCCTCCTGGATGAATATCCCTGGCGCTTTAGTCGTTTCCGCATTTTCCCTCGACTACGCTAAAGAGGGATGAGTCAGGAATTCAACACCGTAAATTCGTTCACACAGCCAAAGTAACGTGAATGATGAACGTACCATGGGATCACGTTGAAAGTCAGAATTTTGTATAGCTTAGAATTTGCAATTTGGAATTTGGTATAGGCCCGGGAGCGATGACTTTACCAGAAAGACAGAAATTTTAAATAACTACAAAAAATGATTTAAAAAAACATTTTTTGGACGTCACGGTAGATCCCCTTTCTCTGAACACGATTGATTTGCATTAAAAGCGAATTAATGATTGTACATCTTTATTTCGTGTTTTTTGGATCCTGAGTGCTTGCCAGTGAAACGGATCTAATTTTAACGATGTAACGGATCAATTATTCTTACCCTGACAGGACTTCCCGTCTGCTCGGAGCTGGTAACCCAGGCGACTACAGTCGCAATAAAAAGTGCCAGGTTCGTTACGACATGTATCTTCGCATCCGGCTGTTCCATCGGCACACTCGTCAATATCTGTTTACAGAAATGTTAGGATCGAACCGATCGAGGATGTGCATATCTTAAACCGCGGGATACAAAAATATTTTTTGCCAAATGAAATTCATACTCATAGAACAAAAATAAATGAATGTTGTATCAATGTGAATTTTATTTAAAAAAGAATTTTTTTTATCCAAAAGTTTTCCATTTAATTGTGATGATTCAATTTTATATAAGAAATCATTATTATTCTAATTTTATTAGAATTAGTAATAATAATTCTAATACTATTATAAAAAAATAATATATTATTGTTGTATGAGTTGAATAAATATAATAAAATAAAGATAAACCTGCTTACATTTCACATTACACGAGAAAAGCGTTCTGTGATCCTCGGTCGTTTATAATCGTATGATGAATTATTTAAATTTCAATGTTATTATAATTATTCAGTTCCTACAACGATAATAAATTGTTAATAATAAATTATTGGTCTGTCAATTGAATAATTCTAATAAAATTAAAATAAATATTATATACTATATGAAATTAAATAATTACAATAAAATTGAAACAAAATTTATTTATTGTACGATTATAAACGTTCGAGGATTAGAGAAAGCTTTTCTCGTGTAATGAGAAATGCACGGAGTGTCGTAAATCGAGAGACGCGAAGAGACCCGATAGAAGCGTAACACGGTATCACGCACGATGTAAATCTTCTCTCACGGTGGAGAGAAGAGAGGAGGGGGCAAAAACTTCACATCCATTAGACCGATACACATGATACACAGGAATAAACTCGGCGGTGTAAATCTCGTTGACGAGTTACTACAGGGATTACCTTGAACTCTTATGCAAGTTGCACTCGATTCACCCGTTCAACGTCGTTAATAGGAAATGAAGACGGGTCTCATCCACTTAGTTCCGCATCTTGGGTAACGTACATAGTAAATGTACGTGAACATTCTTTGCCTTTTTGATCAAATAGATTACATAGAACCATGAAAAGCGATCGCTAAAGGATCTTTCTCTCTCCCTCCCATTAACCCCCTTAACCCTCACTTTGTCAGCCATGCCTGTCCTTTTGATCGATCCGATCGGATCTCCATTTGTATCCAAGCTCTCGCAGCTAATGCACTGAATTATTTTTTTTTTCTTTATCAGGGTTAAGATTGATCGACGACTAAAAAATAATTATCGACTTTCCGTGTTATTCAGTTTTCAACGAAACGAAATGAAGGCTTCTCAATTTAAGGTACATTTAATGGATGAGTATTAAAAAATCGCCGAAATTTCTAAAAATTTGAGAACTTATAGATCTTGATGGAACAACACGAATTATTTTTAAATTTTACACTGAATTTGCGAGTCTATTTGGAAAATAGTTTACCATTTATTTTAACGATGAATTAATAATAAATCATTGGAAAATTCAATAAATATTGAATTTTTGGGTAATTATTGATGAAAATATAATGTACCGAATGTATTTATTAAATTTGAAAAACCTCACACAAGTGCATACCAATATTGTCGAATTTGACTTGAATCATTATCCAAAATGGAAAGTTAATATTTCCAAGAGTGAATTTATTATTTAATTATCTATTAAGTAGAAATAAACATGTATGACGTGATCTAGATTTTCCAATCTACAATTACCTGATTTTGGTCCATCCACGATCCATCTAATCGGTAATAATTTAATGATAAAAAAACACCATTCCATTAGATACACCTAATTTGTACTGCTTCCATTTTTGGAAACAGCTAATTTGTACTTCTTTCCTTTTCTCCACGTCTCGATTACGAAAAAACGACAAAATATTCGAGAACTTGATGAACAATGACAAAATCATCGATAAATTACGAAAAATGAAGTTGGAACAATCATAAATACTGGTTAATGTAAAAGACAACTTGAAACGAGATTGTTAAAAAAGTGAACAATAATGTTGTTTGTTTGAAACAATAATGCAATAAAATAACGAATAAACGTTTTTTTAAAGCGCATTTACTTGCACAATCCCTAATAGAATAACTATTTAGACATTCGTTAGTTCTAACAAAATACGCAGCTGTGCATATGTGTTTTTTATTGTCAATAACATTTAGCATATCAAGAGATAAGGCAAGTTCTTTTACAAGTGTACTTAATCCTTTGACCAGTAATGTAGGTGTGCGAGCTTGCGCCTTTGAGCGTGGGTTTGAATGTCACAGATGTCACAGTAATCGAGCTAATGGATCGTGGACTCTTGATAGATGTATCAAGTCCTTGAGGATTTGAAGGGGTCTTCTTATGCTCGTATTCTAATCTGTTTCGTGTATCTGTCGGACACGTCTATCCCCCGAAGAAATTGGAGACATGGCCAAAAGATTTGAAAAAAATCATTTTTTGTCGATTTGAAACTGGGTAGTACTCAGGATTTTTTTTAATATCTATGCAGTAATACCTCAAACGTTCAGCTTCATTACACTTTTGAAAAAATCGTATTATTTCAGTTTCTCAAATTGGATGAGGCCAAACTTTTGCAGGGCAAATGCTTGCGTTTTGAAGATTTACATTTTTTAAGACCATTTGGATTCGTTTGGGTTTACGTCCTTTTAGCTTTGTTTAGGTTGGGTTTTTTTCGGATATCTTTGGATTTGTTTTAGGTGTGATTCGGTTTTTTTGGGTTGAATCCGTTTGCCTTTGTTTAGGTTAGGTTTGTTCGAATTTGTTTGTTTCGGACTTGGTTTTGTTTGGGTTAGGTTTCGTTGTGTTTGGGTTGGGCGTGATCATGCCAAGAAATCTAAGCCTGCGTTTAATCTTACCCAAACACGAATGTCCTTCCGCGCGAAATCCATCGAAACAGGAACATACAGGCCCGACCTCAGTATCCTCGCATATTTGAGCGCATCCACCACGACCAGGACCACAGCGTTTTATCGTCACTTTTGCTAGACCTGCAAAGTCAGGCCAAAATGCAGGGATCGTAAATTTATAAGTCTAGATCAACTCTAGCATAGTATATTTATTTGACTCTTCGCCTAATGAATCACGTGATCCTAAATCTTGACGAGACAATGCTTTCAGAACTTTCGGAGATTCGGTTCAACCTCTGCAATAGCTATTTTCCCATAAGCACGCTCGTTCCGTTCCTACGTTTCCGACTACTGAATTACTAAGTCAATAATTGAAAAATCATAAATAAATTATTATTCTATCAAGCACAATCGACCCTCAAATATTTTCAAGAAATTTTGCCATTTTTTAATGTCCATCCGGTAACACCTTAAGAATATTGTTTTTAACATTTTTCTCATTAAATAAATAAATTTCTAATTTCTAATAATTAAACATCTAATGTCTAATTAGATAAAAAAATAAAAGTAAATTTACTTTCGATCAACTTTACGATTACGTTTCGAATAATTCGATTGGAGTGAGAATGCTATACAAAGGAAATCCAGATCGTGTCTATAGTTGTTTTTTTTTCATGAAGAGAGACTGCAAGATCTGAGAAACTAACAACGAACCAGGAACGAACATTATCAGACGTAAACATGATTAAGCGGTTATCTTGCTTGAGCGAAAAGTGGAACAGGCCACCCGCGCTATACAGCGTGTATAACTGGTTTCTGTCAAGCACAGAGGCGTTCTCCTCTTCTCCCATATCACCTCAAAGTATAGTGGTTTTGTGGGATTGGACGGAGTAAACGAAGAGCACACGCGCTCGTACCTACGTATGCACAGCGAACGTCCACGATCAACGACATGTTCGTTAATTCCCTCTTCTTTTAATCGGCCGGTGCTTTTTCAGTGATACACGACTTTCGTATGTACAGCCTTGTGCAAAAATATCGGGCATTTTATAATACCAAAAATTTATAATCACGTGGTATTAGAAAAAATAGTATTAGGAAGTATTAGGAAAAAACAAAAGTATTGACTGGTTAATATTTTATTTTATCTAATTAAACAACTCATGGAATTAATGTTTAACTATTTTATCACGTATCTTCAAGAGTCCAGTGTGGTTGTGTCTCACTTATGCGTAATCACGAAAAGAAATCAGTTCGATTGCTGGCTATTTTTCGTAGTTATAAACATTATTATATATAAGCAATTTTGAAAGTAATGAAATAGTTAATGTTTATTCAATGAGCCCTTTAGTTAGTTAACGCTAACTAATAATAAGTAACTCAAAATTACAATTATCATAAGACAAAGGTTTCTAACAAAAACTTATATTGTAATATTTATAAAACAAATGAATTAACTCACTAATAAAAATTAACGGATTTAATTAAAATAAAATTTTAATTCTTTAAGTTATGGGGTTGAACGCAATACCTGCAAAACCCTTCCTGAATGCAATAATGAATGAAAATTGCAGTGCTCACTTTCGCCGCTTAAATATAAAATTTGTAAGAACACGACTTCAAAAACGAAATTGTAAATCGACGAAAATGCATATGCTCCACTTATGACTAATCACCCTATATTTTGTTGGAATGAATATTTGGTTTCCACCCTTAAACTTAATTACACCCATGACTACTTTTAACGGAGAATAATATGGGTAGTTAACACTTTTGGACGACGCTGTATTTCGATCGATTTCTTGCTTCTCGCGTGTCACAAAAAAGTCGTCAACGTAATAAAAAAAAAAACATTTTTATAGCCATGAATTTGTCATCTGAAACTTCCCTATTTTCAATCGAGTATTTATGGAAATAAAAAAAAAGATAAGAGACGCATCAACTGAACTGGATTATCGGAAAGCAATTAAGGAAATGTTCTACTTTTTTCCTCGCGATGGATTGCTCGTTAAAGTTGAAGGGACCTTTCCCAATCGGAAACTTGCCAATTTAAACTGTAACAACTAATTTATATGCAACCGAAAACTAAGATGTTACCATAGTATTTGAAGTTCATTTAACCCCATCAATTTAGACTTTTACCATAACTTTAAATAGCCCTATAATTACAGGTCCTAGCCCTATCATAAATAAGCAACCGTACGAATAGTTAATTAGTCCTATTCCAAGTGAGAATTTTTTTATGGTGATTTTATTAGTATTGCTATTATACAATTTTCAAAGGCATAAATGTTCGAATACCCAAATCGAATGTTCAAATATTTCCAGCATTTAACACGTGTCTTCCGAAAACTCGAACTTAAGAGCTGAACGGTCCTAAAAATCCACAAAACAACGATCCTAAAAATCCACGAAAAAAACGGTCCTAGAAATCCACGAAAATAAATAGTTCTATAAATCTACGAGAATAACGATTCTAGAAATCTAAGAAGAGAACGGTTCTGGAAATCCACAAAAATAAAGGGTATCAGAAACACAAGAAAAAATACGGTCCTAGAAATCCACGAAAAGAAAAATGACCCGAGAAATCCACAGAAAAAAAACGGTACTCGAAATCCACGAAAATAACGATCCAGAAATAATGCATAAATCCTACAATCTAGACATTCTGTCCAAGCACTTGTACTACAGTCCTAGTCCATTTTTTTTCCAGAAAGTTGTTTTTTCATGCAACCTTTCAACTCCGCGGTTACCGAGGTCAAATCATAAAGAATATATATATATATATATATATATATATACACCCTCATGACGATAAAGGTAAAATTTATCGTCGTGAAAAAGTTTTCTCGCGAACTCACCTTCCTTGGTGCACTCCGGAAGTTTACCAAGCCATATTCCGTCGCTGCAGTAAATTTGTTTGACTTCCGGGTCTCGGAACGCGTAACCATCTTGGCATTGGTAGACAGCGACGAGATATCGATTGTAGGGTGGCGCAATGTTTTTTCGCCTGTGAAAGACGAAAAATTGGAACGAAAGCTCGTTGGCTGTTGGAGGTTCCATCGTTGTTGGAAGTGCTCACAATTATCTCAACGAGATCTCTCTTTGAGCGCAAATTCGTGCTAGTAGGGATATAGGAGTGTAAAATGTCCGCGTGTGTACACGAAGAAACGAACCTCTCGTACTTGGGTGAACGAGCGTGTTTAACCGTGGGTGCTTTAATGAGGTTCTTGCCCCTTGCCTTCATGAAACAGCTCAGGTCTAATCTCGCTGCTGTGGTCTCGTTCAATCCGCCCTGTGACGCTATTACTGCTGCCTCCGACAATGTACTCTCGTTCCCTCTGAGACTACTACCGTTTCGGCTCTTTCGTCTCTTATTCCCGGACTTTCTTTGCCGATTACCTCGGTGCTTTTTCTCCTGATCCAAACGTCTGATCTTCTTCGTTTTTTTCTCCGCACTCTCCTTCGTCGAAGAGAGCAGCACCGAAGGATCATCCTTGGCCCAAACATCGACGCTTCTACCACTTTCTGAAATGACAGATAATTCCGTTTTTTTTTTTTAATTTTTTTTTCGACGATGAAATAACCAGTCACGAAAGTCCGTTCAACGAGAATTAGTAAAAACCTCCGCATTTCATTGCGTACTCTCGTGCGGAAAATAGTCGAGCAATCCTCACAAAAATTAAAGCCTTTTTAACGTCACTGGTAAAAAATAAGGGCTTTTCAGTGTTTTTAATTATATCTTTTATCGAAAGTGAGGTCCTTTAATTTTTGAAGGGATATCGGATGAAAATAAGGTCATTTAAGGGCTTTTAAGGAAATCCTTGGAAATGAGGGCCTCTTAGGGTTTTTAAGGGCTTTCTTCATTAAAATAGAGGAATTTAAGGACTTTCGGAGACATCTGGAAATAAGGGGCTTAAACAGCTTATTTGAAGGCTGCCTGATAAAGGAAACCTCGAATAAACTCTCAAAGGTCCTTGTTGTAGTATAAAATAGAAATTACTGCACTAAGATCGGATTTGGGCGGGCAAATACAGTCTTTTACAAAAACAGCTTATTAGATAAATTTCTTAACAAAAACAATACTCACAAAATCACGCGTACCCCATTGTTTTTATAAAAAGTAAAAAACTGGTTTATATTATTACGAACTACCGAAAATCCGGGTTAATACAAAAAATAAACTTTTTGTAATGAAGTTTTATTATAAAAGGTCTATATAGGTTTAAAAAAAACAGTTTTTGTGAAAAACACAGTACATGTTTTTTTATACAAATGGTTTCAATGAAGGACACTTTTTTTAAACAGTGTATCCCATTGAAACCCTTTATTTCAAAAACTATGTTTTTTATATTAAAAAAATATGTAGAAATTTTGTTGTATACAAAATTTATTTTAAAAAAGTACCTATATTTCATAGAAACCGTCAGCTTAGAGGGCTTTCTTTATTTTGTTAAACAGAAAAAAACAACGCTGAAAACACTACCAACTGGTTGTAGTATTGTGTCATTTTCGGATGATCATTCGTTGCTTTTTTGCTCTTTCTGGGATCCTCGTGTACCTTCTGTTTGCGCAAGCGAAAAGCACGCGCGTCTTTATGGTTCTCTAAAACATTTTACTCCCGGTATAGCGTATCATGAAATAAATATCACACGTATATACATATAGGTATTTATACATATATTCATGTTTGTATATACGTATATACATTATAAAATGTAAAGTGCTGTATTACAGTGCGCTATGAGGAAGCGCGATGAACGTGAACGATAGCCGGAGCTCACGAAGGGTCAACGTGGTCAGCGTGCAATGTTGCACGGATTCTTACTTCGTCAGCTAACGATATATTTATCCTGATGCGAATCTGAATCACATTTTTCATTTTTTTTAAACCACAAGCAACCCAAAAAAAAACGAAAACGAAAATTAATTGATCAGGAATTGAAATATTACTGAATGGATATTAAAAAAATCATCAAAATCCTTGAGAAATTGAAGAATTATAGTTCTTTATTAAATCATTATTATTGTTTACATGAAAGATTTACAGATTTTTCCTTGAAATAATTTAGTGGTGTAATGATTTTTTTTCTTTTATGTAATTATAACGTAGACAAATATCGAGGATTATTTATATTGATGGTTGGCGTATTTTGGAAAATAAAGTAATTTTTCTTGAAAAGTAGGAAAATAATATGTTTTTTTTTTCTTTCCCAAAAAACTTTTCAACGAAGCAATCGGTGGATCAAAGTTATGAAACTACGAACGCGTGCACCTCAGACGATAAGAATCCAAGCTGCTCACATTCATACCGATATCTGACCATGCATATAAATCGTATGCACGTGTTTATCCCTGTCGATAAATATAATACGTGCTTTGATAAATACGTGTTTAAGTGAACCTATATATAATGGCTGGTCCCATCGAGAACGTATGTTCTCAACATCAAGGTGAGAAAATGATTCACGACCGAGTGTATCGAATTACGGGCAGAAACACTTCCTACATACAGGGTGACCGATAATACAACGAAGTCCTTGGGAGGGTCATTTTAGAAATCATTTCAATTTAATCAAGCTAAATCAACTAGAGGTCAAAAGTGAGTAAAGTTTTACAAATTTACCATTAAAAAAAATCTCCAGTCTGAATATTCAATTGATAGATGTCCGAAAGCTGAGTAGCTTAATTGGGTCGTTCTTCTTGTTAACCTACAATAGTCTGTCCTTCGCCTTATTATGGCATCTCGTTGGCGTAGTGATATTTACGGTTTTTTAATTCGTTTCGAATAAACGTCCATATTTTCTTATCTATTAATATTATGTCATTTTTAATTTTCTCTAACCAGCATATTTTATCCGTTTGTTTTCCGTAGAATGCCGTGACAGAGTGGTAAACCGAAATGTGATCTCCACAGAAAAAGGCCACTCTTTTACACGATTTTTTGAAAAACCGACGTTAAAAAAGAATTTTTATTAGCCGGAAAGGAAACGTTAATTAGTCCTAATGAAAACACAGAAGCAACTTTTTTTTAATCTCACAGAAGTCACAATAATGTGGGATTAAAAAACCAAAAAAAAAAAAACGGAAAAACGTCGTTTTATTGTAGGTTAAAAAGAAGAACGACCCAATTATGAATTTTTTAGGTTTGAGGTGTTGTTGGATCCACCGTTGAAATGATCTCTAGAATGACCTCTATCAAAAAATACATCGATTTATCTTTCACCCTGTATATCTCGAACCTCGACCTATCCGATCGCGTTTAAAATTCTGGGCCTTCGGATTGAAAAAAAATACAATAAAAAACCGTACAGCATCTTTGCAGCTGCCTTAGGTCTGCCCACATTTTTTTAAATACCAACGTGTGTATGTATCTGCACACATGAGGATATTAAAAATATGTCGGGTGACGCAAGATATATACATGCGTTTGTTGGGTCTCTATTACGTTGCAGTGGCGGGCCAGGACAATGACTCCGATAACGGACTCAACGATCCGGGGCTTATCGGTGCGACGGATCGCAATTGCAGTACGCATGAACAAATGGAAACTGCGCTATAATCGGTCAGTACAGAAAGCAGTACATGTAGTCGATGCGCGTTAATGCTAAAGCAAAGCGACGAGCATGTAAACATATATTAATGTACAGGGTGACCAGCAATTCAACGTTTTTCTTAAAAAGGTTTAACCTTTTCTTAAAAAGGTTCTCAAGGTTCTCAAGGTTCTCAACGTTTTCCTCTTTCTCCTTTTTTTTCTTTTCTTTCTTCTCTTTCTTCTTCTTTCTTTTCTTTCTTTCTAGAGTGATTCGACATTTTTCTAGTAATTCTAGTAATCCGAGGTCAATCTCGTAATTATAGTAATTCGAGGTCAATCTTGTAATTCCAGTAATTCGAGGTCAATCTTGTAATTCTAGTAATTCGAGGTCAATCTCGGAATTCTGGTAATTCGAGGTCAATCTCGTAATTCTGGTAATTCGAGGTCAATCTCGTAACTCTGGTAATTCGAGGTCAATCTCGTAATTCTAGTATTTCGAGGTCAATCTCGTAATTCTAGTATTTCGAGGTCAATCTCGTAATTCTAGTATTTCGAGGTCATTCTAGCAATACCAGATTTTCCTTACAAAGGATCATTCTCGAGGTGATTTCTGCCCAATCTGTAACAACTATGACTAAAAATCGAGTACTGAATTAAAATGAGTTTACCAGAATTTTATAACAAATAAAACAGTTTTTTAGATCAAATATCTATAAAAGTTTGATTCGTGGATGAACAACTGCAACGTTTGGGTCGTATTGAGGTTTTAAACGAGAATTGGATATTCTCCACACATTGATTATGACTTTTGTATAAAATTGTAAAAGACACTCTCATTAGTTGTTGGTGATTTTTATTTAAAAAAATGTAAAAGAACTCTCTCAATAATTAGTGGTGATTTTTCTAAAAAAAATTAAAAAAAACGCTCTCAATAATTATTAATGATTATTGTAAAAAAAAATGTAAAAATCGCTCTTAAGAACCATTGATGATTTTTGTAAAAAATCGTAGCAAACACTCTCAATAATTATTGATATTTTTGTAAAAAAAATGTACAAAGCACTCTCAATAATTATTAATGATTTTTGTAAAAAATATATCCATACATTCTCCCGAAATTTTCAGCGATGATACGAATTCTGGGATATTATTGATCCAGATGGCCATTCGTGCCACCTTACGCCACTTAGGAACTGATATATACAATCAGCCACGCTTATCTATACACACAAGCATACAGGATGCTCTCTACTGGAATTGGTTGACCACGTGGTCCAGATCGAAGAAGACTTTCGACAATTTCTGAATACGAAGTGACCAGGACCATCGAAATTCGCGTGCTCTCCAGTCCCCCACCCCTCCCGCCTCTCCCCGTCGGCCCTCTCGCTTTCTGACCATCTCATTCTCGATCTTGGTTCATTGCGATTCACGGACTCTCAACTCTCAAGTCTCCATCCATAACTTCCAAGCGATGTTCATCCAAATTCCATTGCTACGTGCATTGCGCAAATGACGTCTATCGAGAAATGCTAAGTTCTCGGAATCATCGAGCTCACTGATGAATAGAAACATAACTCAAAACTTTGGATGTGATTGATTTTTTTTTTAAACAAAAATGTATTTGGGCGTTTTTTTTAAATAAAAACGACTTTGGGCGATTTTTTCAAAAATGAAAATGGCGTTGCGCGATTTTTTCGAAAATGAAAATATATTTGAATTTTTATCGTTTCCATTGGTCAATGATACATTCATATTAATGCTAAGATACTGCGATGAAATTGGAAAATATAGTTCGTGAAGTAAACATATTTATATGGCTTGTTTGTTCGATTAATGTTGATGAAACATATAGATTCGTTGTACTTGAATTACTATGGGATAGATATTTAAAAAACTCAAAAATTCTTGAAAATTTGAGGAATACACACGATATCAATAGGAATAATAATACACGAATTAATTATTAAATAACAATCTCTAGTGTAAGAATCTTATTCTTCCTTCCGCAGGTTCAAGCTCACGCTCAGGTCGGTAAAATATACAGATACAGTCATAAAATTTCACTACATGGTTCGACCATAATAGAACATTTTTGCACACCCTGTATAGATTTCCGTTGCGACATGAAAATGCCCTTTGTGCGTTTCGAGCAATTTTAGCGGTCGCAGTTCACACAGATCAAGCGAACCGACAGTATCAGCGATAATTGAGTTGCTCTCTGTACTCATTTTATCCCGGTTTTGCGGGCGCCCCGTTAAACCGGGATAAAGGAGACGAGAGAAATAGTACTCAAGCGGCGTTCCTTTTCAACGCAGGCCATCGAGGATTTACGCGCCAAGTGTTATTGTACCAACGCGAAATGCTCTCCATTTCCCTCTCTCTCTCTTTCTCTCTCATTCTCTTTCACTACCTATACACTTTATTCGCCGCACGAATGTCGAAGAAATCGTACAACACTTTACGTCTTGATAAATTTATGTCCGAAGCGTTCACCGCAAAGCTTTTCCCACGGAAGCGAAGCTGCAAGAGGAGAGCAAGAGGGTTGCACTCCTCAGCTTCTAGTTGCTTCCACAACCTAGTTGCCTCGACCATGACCGTAAAAGCCACGAACGTGATGCCGATAAACCTGAGAATTTTAATTATCGCGATATCAACAGTTCGAACCAATTTTCCACGCTTCCAAGTAAACGAGTAGAGGAAACGTTCTGATTTTTGTAAGATCCGGAAATGACCTCTCTCCTCCGATGTAACTTTCTGCACAAGCATTGAAAGGGTCCCGACTGTACTTGCTTTTATGGGGTTAAATGGACTTCGATGAACAGTAACACCAGAAATGTGTAATAAACGTGGTTTGATTCCTGCTTCGAAATGTTTGTTTTCTAGTTGTGATATTTTTTATTTATTCTTTACTCGATTAATTACCAAGAAGGACTGATATATTTTTAAATTGATTTTTTGCTCACGGGCATGCGCTGTTAGGGCTCTATGTGTCATCCCTTTCTATT
Organism: Ophioninae sp. B BG-2022a; assembly: GCA_030522765.1. Classification (NCBI taxonomy): domain Eukaryota; kingdom Metazoa; phylum Arthropoda; class Insecta; order Hymenoptera; family Ichneumonidae; species Ophioninae sp. B BG-2022a. The sequence goes on from JAPYZJ010000082.1 coordinate 44,025, forward strand.
CAAATTCCTACCACATTTTTTCCCTTTTGCGCCATATTTCTTCCCTGTTCCATCATATCTTCTTACCTCTTCATTACCCTACCAAAACCTAACTCCCATTGCGGCAGAAGTCGACTTACGTTACACTATACTGTATTTGTCAAGGGTACGGGGAAACTGACGAAAACCCGTAGCGGTATAGACGACCCTGTATCCTTCTAATTCTTTGGTGAACAAACTTTTTGTTAAAGAATGTAACATCAAGGATTCAGAAAAATCGGCCTCCCGCAGGATGGGGTAGGAAACCCGAACTGCAAATGACCAGAAGGCTCAACATTCCGAATTTGAATATTCCAAAACTACAAATTTCGTTAATTTTAAGGGTTTGTTTGGGTTTGTTTAAAATCAAGGGTTTAAAATCAAACTAACGAACCCAAACAAACCCAAACAAATTTCGTAAAACTATTACGAAATTTGTAGTTTTGCACTACTGGAATTCGAAATTTTGAGCCTTCTGGTCAATCGAAGTTCGAGTTTCCTACTCAGGCCCCCTCCCGCTCACTGGTCCATGCGCAACCCAGAGCATGTCTAAGCGGTCACCGATCCAAGTATCAACCTCTACCGACGCTGCTTAATTTCGGTGATCCGACAGCCCATCCATTAGCATCGGTAATAACAATTGATGTATTATTGGTTTGGTCCCTCAAACGCTGATTTTCGTGGTATTATGATATAACATTTTCCTGAACCACACACAAACATGCATTCAGATTAGCGCATCCCTCTTATCGCAATCTTGCAGCCAATGCGTAGATCATTCTTGTAATTGAAGTCCCGTATTTCATCCGAAGGAAGATTGATGGCAAGTGCTACATGCGTGTACACGCGTGTCTATTCCGGGTCGAAATAAGCGGTGTTATGCATCCCTGTGACATTTATATGAATGTCACAGGAATAAACAAGATACATTGTCAATAGGTGAGGCATGGTAAATGGGCTTTGCCTATCATCACACTGATGTCATTCCACAATCGTAATAAATCCTACAACGGATTCTAATGTCTTCGTATTCGAACTTTTGTGCACAAGTATCGAATAAAGTCGAATTCAAGTAAAACGAAAATGTTTATCGCAAATTATAAAATAGATTAAGAGGTAACCTCGCTATGGGACTTTGAAAAAAGAGTTTCTTTCAATCGCTTCAACAATACTTCAACACCATAAAATCACGATTATATGTATTATTCAATATTTGTTTGATGTTTATTTATTGTTATTTATTTTTTATTACATTTTTTAATTTATTATTTCATTTTTCTCACCAGAAACAAAGAGAATTTTTTTATTCCTTGAGCAAAGCTTCAACATGGTAATTTTTTTTATGAAATAATTGTATTATTGTTTAATGTTTATTAATTGTTTAAAATGTTTAGAATTTACGACGATTTAGTTCCATTCATTTAGCAACTATTAACTTCTCCAGAAACTATGTTCGCTAATTATGTTTATAACTACGGAATTATTCAGTGAAAAATTCTCAAATAATTATCGTATTATTGTTCGATAAATTTGAAGAGTTTAAAATATTTATCCAGCAATAATTTAATAGTGCAAACGAAGAGGAAGGGGAAGAAAATTGGCGCAGCGCATTATCAATAGTAGTTTTGCGATAAGGTAATCGATATTCGTTTTCAAGCATTATCTTCGATGCGATTCGCAATAATTGGGCATACATTTCCCTGTCCTTTTAAATACAGTCGCACCACACGAACTCGTACTCGTGCTACCAATTTTCAACGAGAAAGTTCAGACCACGTTGTCAATATTTTCATTTTTTCGTGAATTTTTTTTCAGAATGCTTTTAAAATATTTTTAGTTTTCAAAAAACCTGAAACCGATCTAGTTTCTAAGTGGTTCACGATGGTTTACATGGGTATCGCGAACAGTTACAAAATTTGGAAAATCGCATTCGTTTTATCGGAGTTTATACGTATCGGATCATGCGCGAACCTCGATTCGATAGCTGAATGGAAATACGTAGAGTATGATTTCGATTCGGCCGAGCAGGAAGCTTCGGCTATAGAGAGTGGCAGCTACAATTACTTAAACAATATTCTCGTTGATGTCGATTCGTCCCCAGGTACTTACAAAAAAATATATTTACTTTTTCATCCATAAAATCATGATCTACAGTTATGAAGAAATATTTACATATATTTCTGGTAATAATTTTATCGAGCCAAAAATAAAAATGTATTTATTCCATTTTTATTGGCTATTTTATCGTTCCCATTCGGCAATTACACTTTCAAATGAATGCTAAGATACTGCGATCAAATTGAAAAATATAAGTCACCAAGTAGACACATTTATATGGCGTTATTATTTTTTATTATTTAATATTCAATTAGATATTTGTAAGGTATGATCGACATATACGACATGATCTATTATATCTACGATTTTTAGTACATTTGTGACTACCTTCTTGTCCAACAGTCCATTTAGCATTACTTTAAAAAAAAAAAAGTATTTGTGGAAACACGATAAATATAATGACGTTTTGTTCCCGTCGAAATGATTAGGTAAATTTTAGTGCTCGACAATAAGCACTTTTAAAGGTTATCGTACACGTATTTGCGTAAAAATAATTACGCGGCAATGATAGGGAATGAAGTGAGCATTGTGTAAAAATATACGTGCAATCGCCCTCTAAAGTAACACGTGGCTGACGATACTCGAACAAGTTCTACTGGAGAAATGTCCAACAATAGATAGAATCTTCTGTAATAGAAAATTGTGAAAAGTGTAGAGATTATTGATTAATGATTAATTAATATTTGTAAGAAAAAATTGTGTTTCGTTTTATTCCAAAAATGGACAGGAATTTCCGATAGACCTGATATAATGGGAATTCAATTGAAACGCGTTTCAGACGGAAAGGTCTTTCTTACGCTGATAAGAAATGGCGGGGTACCAGCTAGCTTGACAACGATGCAAAGTGGTAGAGGTAAAGGCGGTGGTCCACTGCTCAGACCGTATCCTGATTGGTCCTGGGCGGATGTGAATAATTGCAGCAATATCATCGGATCTTACAGAATTGCTGTAAGTTTGTTTCGGATTGTTAGTGCTCAGAGAAATGCTCACAAATATGGTAGAAATCAACGCTGTTTATTCAGAAATAATAAACGATTAGGAATCAAATCTCTAAGAATCCTTAACCCTGAAACCTTGAACGTGGGTCGTTTTTGCCTGGCCCAAAATTTCATTCCGAAATTCCTCGAACGTATAATTATTTAATTAAAAATAACTTAATATAAGTGATAATAATATAATAATCTATTTATAACTATATTATAAATAACTTAATACAATTAATAATTATTAATTATCAATTAATTCGTTCTATTTTATTTTCTAATTATTTTCTACATGAATATAATTTTTTTTCCTGTGAAGAGCAATCTTTTTCCAGTCAGAAACTGCAATTGCAAAATATTTAGCCATAATTTTTACCTACGCTATATTTTTTTAAAGAAAAACGTTTTTTCCCGAATTATTCAATATTTGATAAAAAGAAATATATTAAAAATATGAAAAATAAAAACACAACTATTTCTCGCTGAAAAGTATATTCTAAAGATAAACCATGAATTTTTACAAATTTTTTCCTGAATAATTGGGAGTGTGGTAGCGCGAAGACAAAAACAACCCAGGTTCACGGAATTAAGGGGCACCACATGGCATCACGGGTTGAGGGTTAAACGTGAAATATTGATGGCGTATTGGATCAAACGTTTTATTGTCATCGTTGTAAATAGACGGACGAGTGCAATCGGCTGTGGGTCTTGGATTCTGGGAAGATGGACAATCAACTTATCTGTCAACCAAAATTATTATCATTCGATATGGGAACAGACAAATTACTTGAAATTGTTGAGTTACCGGATGACGTGGTGTATGGCGACAACGGGGAAACACTCCTTCTTTATATAATCGTCGACACCGTGGGCGCTAATTGTTCAGAGACTGATGTGAGTAAGATATGATATTGCGTTGGTACTTTTATCCCTTCTATTAGGTCTCCTTTGGTTTATTGTTTCATTGATTTTTTGTGTAACGGATGGTTACGACATTCGAGCAAAAAAAATATAATTAAAAAATTTTTTTGTCAGAAAACCTTCATAATTCTTATTTCATTATCTAATAAATTTTATAATTTATTGTATAAATAATTTTATTAATGATTAATTTTGTATAAATAATTTTATTAATGATTAATTTTGTATAAATAATTTTTGTATTTATTATATAATCATTTTTATTTGTTAGCAAGTCAGCTAATGTTCTTCTTCATTTTTTTTACCCGTGTTTGGTCGGAAAAAGGACATTTGTTCCCTAAAATACCCCAAAACACGTAGTCCTCGAAATTTGAAAAGTCTCCAAGTCAAAGTCAAAGACGTTTTTAATAAGCCTCGCATATGAAGATATAAAATTTTGTTAATAATTTTATATTGGACTTCAGATATACATAGCGGATTCAATGGGCTATGGTTTGATCGTATGGAACGGTAAGAGTTTCTGGCGTATACAATCGCCGGTATTCGATCCGGACCCGGACGCTTCAGTGTTCAGTGTGAAGGGTGATGAGAGCATGTATTTACTCCGAGGACTTTTCGCAATGGCAGTAAGCCACGAGCCGAGTCCACTCAAGCGTCAATTGTACTTCCGTCCACTATCGTCTTACAGCATGTATCAAATGAGGGCGTTGGACTTACATCGTTACCGAAACAATCAAACGCAGATCATGTACTACAAAGAACCAACGGAATTGAAGAGCCAATCAATCGCCCATGCCTTATCCGAGAGCGGTGTTCTCTTTTTTAGTTCGGTCGCCGACAGCTCGATTTTATGTTGGAATCCCCGCGACGAGTTCATCCCGGAAAATATCGTCAGTATTTTCTACGTCACTTTCGTAGAGGCCCCACCAGAGTGGGGTTTGTTTGGGTTTGTTTGGGTGTGGGATCACTAAAGTTGGATGTGTAATTATACTATCCTATTTTACTTACATTGGTTGTAGTAAAAAGAAATCCATGATTTTTCCAATGAATAGCTTTATTAGTAATCTGTATAAGATAAGACTTCGTACTAAACAAACTTTTGCGACAGTTTTGTGATTGGTTGAACCCAGAAAATAATGGATTTCTTTTGACTGCACCTAATATTACACATTCAAACGAGGGTACAGAGAAACTGGAATTCTAGAATTGTTCAAATTTACAGTTAACACTAAAAGAGCAACATTTTAATAAACGAAGCAATTACAGCTTTTAAGTTACTGGATGGACCGCCGAGCATAAAGTTAGTCAAAAACCGGGAAATCGGCGATTTGCAAGTTTAGATCATAACTTATATACCCATCCTTACAAATAATTCATTTAAGAATGAATAAACCCTTAAAAATGTTTATTTTTCACTTTAAATAATGGTGCAGGTCAAATTTGACGATATTGGCATGTGCTTGACTTACATTTTGTCATTTACTGTACACCTGACCAACTGTTCATTTGATCAACAAAAAACCGCAATTTTCCGATTAAATCAATATACATGTAGTTATTTGTCATGTTAAGCATGCTGGACATGCTTAACCTAACAAATAACTCATTTAATAAAAAATCAGCCCTTAGATATTTTTATTTTCCACTTAAATAGATCACCACCAAATCCAAAAAATAATAACCGAAATAAAATAAAACGTGGCTTTTTCAGGGTACTGTCGCCTTGGATCCGATAACTCTGCAGTTCGCATCTGGCGTGAAGATAATTCGTGACAGTGATTCTAATGAAATGCTGTGGGTCCTTACCACTCGGTATCAACGCTTTCAAAATGGGGACATGGATTTTTCGGAAACAAATTTTAGGCTTTTCATTGGTAACGTTAATGATCTTGTGAGCGCTACACCTTGCGAATGAGATGTACGAACGATGTTGTTATTTTACGTTATTTAGCTTGCCCATTCAAACACTAATAAATATTCAGTGATAAATCATTCGACTCGCCAAAATAAATTAACTTAGATTGGAAATATGTAGATAATTATGAATGATCAATGTTCACATTATACGAACTAAAATGGCGCCAGGATATCGAAGGCATCGTTTTAACAAATTCGATAAGCAAAAAAAAACTTTGATTGGTAAATAAAAAATACTTTGGCAGAAGGTATATATTTTCAAATTTGTTTATTTGCATTTTACAACATGGAAATTATACAATCAGATATATATCTGCACATTTTTTTATTTGGATTGTACGAAATGGAAATTCTTATTGCTCTTGACCAAGGAGACCATTTCCTCCGTGGCTAGTTGAAGGACGTGGACGTCTATGATGTTTATTGGGTTTTGGGCGAGTTTCCGCGTCCGAGCAGTCGCCGTATTCTATACAATCTCCTTTTCTGTTCCTGACGTATCCATCCTTACACCGGCAGTCATTTTTGCAATACTAAAAAAACAATGCCCAATTATACATAAATATATATAAATATTTGTCTTCTTACAACTATCTGAGAACGTTTTCCTTTTCAAAAAGTTTCTATTACGAGTTTTTATTTATCTTGGCTTTCGACTACTTTGAGCTTCGAAATGCTGCAAACGTGCATTTAAAATATCATGATTCTACTAAAAAAAATATGGATGTCCATAACGTTTATATTTTTGAGTGCAAGAAAATTAATTGAAGACTCAAAAGTAGAAAATAGTTTATATGAAAAAATACGTTTTCCTACAGTGACCTATAGGTAGTAATAAAAGATTAGAATGGTCAAAATTTATACATATAATTTTTAATTTACATAAATCCGCTATTACACTAACTGTATTTAATTCACTGTAAACCAACATTAAATTTCTTAAATTGAAATTTCAAAACCAAGTGCAAACGTGTGATAGTTATTTCTCTAATTATTATCACACGTAATATAATACGTTTAATAAACGAGAATTTATCGAATTTATAAAACATGTACAAAATTGGGCGCCGCAATAATTTATTTAAAAAAACCGTGACGAAAAAAATGTTCTTTTTAGTGCATTGAATAAGCGCTCGTTTTGAAAAAAAATATTCGTTTCTTTACATACAAATTGTCTTAGTTTAACAATATTTTTACGATAAAAAAGAGATTAAGGGGGAATCGGTCGCAAGAAATGGGTCGATTTGAAATGATTGATCAGGCAGTACAATTTAGTCTCACCCTATTCCATTAAATCGATATAACGTTCAAATTAATAATTTCGGATTGGAAAAAAAAGAGAGTATACAAGTTTTGAAAATTCAGGAATGAAAATTGCACGAAATATTTCTAATATTACTTATAGATGTAAACTATACTGACTACTGGGTTAGGCATGCAAAGACGATTTTCAGGATTCTTGCAAGTCGGTTCGCAATAACGTCCGCACAGCACTCTTTTAGCATTGGTTCCACATGGCTCGGCCAATGCGACACATACATCTGGAATCAATAATAATGTTGAGACATGTCCAACGGATAAAAATCTTATCGATATCTGTCACTAATGAGATGAGTCTTCTAATGTTGGATGAGTCTTCAGGAGATCTTGTTGTAAGATCTTTTGTTGGAAAAACAAAACAAAAGCACAAAGTCTCGCAAGGATAAAAAAATAATGAATAAGCATCTGAAATCGCGGCCTCCCCTCCACCATGCTGAAATTTGGCACAGACCTTTCTTCTAATATTCTAAAAAAACCTTCAAAAGGATTTTTGGCAACTACCAATAGTTGACGAGATGTCGAATTTTAAAAATGATTTATTTTTCTAAAACCTACGCTGATGGATGGGCGGTTGGAGTGCCGCTTCAGGCGATCACCGAAGTTAAGCAGCGTAGTGAGAGGCTAATACTTAGATCGGTGACCGCTTAGACGTGCCCTGGCTGGCGCACCGCGTGAGCGGGAGACCGATTTTTCTGAGGCCTTGGTGTACATACTTTAACAAAAAGTCTGTACACCAAGGAATCAGAAGAATACAGGGCCGTTTATACCGACGAGGGTTTTCAACAGTTTCCCCGTGCCCTTGGCAAATGCGGTATAGCGTTAGTCGACTGTGGCCCCAATGAGGGTTAGGTTCTGGTGGCTTATTGAACAGGCAAGAAATATGATGGAATATTTGAATAGGCAGAGTTGGAAAAGGACAAGTTAAGGCGCTAACAGCACATACCCATGAGGAGGATATCAATATAAAAAATAAACTACGCAATTCAATATCTCGAAAACTATTACTAATCGCCAAAAATTCTTTTAGAGTTTCTCTTAGAATATGGAAAGGAAGATTTGTGAACAATTTCAGTTCGAACCAAGGTGGCGTTTCGGATCCTTACGTGAAAATGTCTTCGAACGATCACTCGTAAATGAGCCAAGACTGTAGAATACGATTGAACTTACGTGCGCAGAGAACGGCGACGAGGAGTGCTGAAATCGTGAACGACGACATTGCTGGTTGGTAACTGAGTCGAAAAATTTTGTAATTCCGTGCGAGCATGCGTGCTTATATATCTACACATCGACTAGTACAAACACGTATGATATTCGGGGGTTTCCAGCCACATCATCATTGCGCAATGTCTTAGCGTCCTATCAGCTACCACATCAATATTTTCTTATTAACGCTGTTCTATATACAAATTGATTTATCTTGCCGCATCTGTTTTCACACTCAGCTAACGATGACGATCGAACCGTATAACTCCATCATTAGACGGTTGACCTAAAAATCAACTGGTGTTGGAGCCATTACTAGACCAACAAAAAAATACATAAATATTTTTAATCATTATTACTAACGTTATTACCTATTCGTTAAATAAATTATTTCGCTCAATGTGCTTTCGCGCCGGTAAACATTCACTCCCATCAATAAAAAAAAATTATTTACCATTTTATCTACGCGGATAATAATTTTCTATTACAGGTTTTTTTATGAATTATTCATAAGCTTGAATTAAAGCTGATGATAGAATCTTTTTCTATTCGGTACTCTTCTCCACTTCGATACTTATCGCCATTGATAAAAAAAAACATATTCACCATTTACGATCGTAAAATCGGAGCTCCTAACCTGACCTAACGTCAGGTGTTTCTGGTGATCTCTGTTCCCCCTTTCTCCATGATTTCGCATTTCTCATGGAATATTGGCATTTATTCTTTTTTCACAATTTCTTACACGCATTGCCTATATCCAAGCCAAGAGCCAATAAGAGCCGAGCTATGATAACTATGATAGTTAGTTTTTTTTAATATTCAAAGTTTTTTCAAAACAGTGAAGGAAAACTTTCAATTTTTCGATCGTAATAAATAATCAAATATTCCAAATAATTCAAATCGAACAATACTGAAAATCGCTAAAATTCGCTTTCCTCATTAAAAATTCTACAGTTTCTTCGAAGTTTCATTCCTCCAAGAAAAAATCCAAAAAATCTGGTAGAAAAATCATTAACATAATTTTTTTAAAGAAATATTATTTCATTTGAAAACTGTTCGGCTCGTAGGTCAGTAAAATTTTAGTGTTCGAAATACACCGTTGTACTATATGTAGAATAATAACAACAGCTGTACACTCAATGGTTCAGGTTTCGCCTAAAATCAATATTTTACAAAAAAATCACAGTAAACTATATGACTTTTTAACCAGTAAAAATCTCAAAACATGGGTGTTCAATCGTCAGGTATTGGGGTCCCCTTCACTGTCGTTCATTTTAATCACTTCTCATGCCACACCCTATATATATTTTTTTCCTCCTCCTCTCTTTCTATTTTTATTTTGCTGTGTAAGGGAGATTCGTACATAAATTGACTTGGTTCATGTTGTTCGTGTTTATCCATCCTACCCTCGCTTCGTCAGCCGCCAAATAATTAATCCCGTCGCACTTTCGTGACGCGACACCTTTATATACACACCTACAAATCGGCAAAACACAATACGGAAATGTAAACGAGAATGGAGAAAGGGTGTAATTGAAAAAAGAACATGATAGTGAATATCGGTGTACTAGATGTCGCGATGTACTAGAATCGCCAGAGGGCGTTGTTGCGTTGTAAGTGAATTGCAATTCGCTTACAACGCCCTCTGGCTGTTCTGGCTAGCTAGCACATACTGTTTTTCACGTTATCAGCCCACTGCGTATCAACTTCAAATTAAATCAAAATAAAAAGTCTTCCCGTTCCCTTCGGTTTTTCAAGCTTTATTTCTTTTCTAATTCAACTATTGTAAAACAATATTAAATTGACTTTTAAATTTAGATAAAAATGAAGAATAAAATATTAAGTAAGCTTTATTTTCTTAATTTAAATGTTAATCGCTGAAGTGAATATTAGTATATTATTTAATTAAATTTGAAATCCCAAAAATGTAATTTTAATTTATTTTTAAATCTTTTTCGAATTGAATTGGCCTATAGACGAACCTATCTATTCTTATTCCTTATAATCTATCTATTCGAGTTTCACTAAAATAAAGACAAATCCTTTTCGAACTTAATTAAATTTTTTGCATTTTTACCACATTTTTTACCATTCTGTCATTCGGGTCGTTCTTTTTTACATTTGTTATATTCACAATTGCAATTGAATTTTTGAGACGTTAATTGAAATTGGAAATCACTTTGTTAATTGGGTCTGTTATCACTCGTATGATGACTGATCCCTCCATTTCCATGAGTCCCTTTTGTCACCGCTTGTACTGAGGTCACGCATTTCCGATTCTCTCTGAAACAGCTCCTCTCGGGCAGCTTATTCCCTCTTCAGCTTCTATGTATCCAATGTGCATCTGTATATACATCTATACGATAGTATGTGTAAGGCCACATGCGTCCAGCTTTTCCCCATTTTCGGGCTTTGCTCCACTAATGAAGAATTCATTTGTGGAACGTTCAATAATTTGAGTTTAACAAGGTATCAAAAGCTCGATAATTCGAGATATCATACATGCCACATTCTTGCGTTATTTTCATTAAACTGCTGGATTTATAGCAGTGACATTGCGCATGATATGTTCGGTTGCCTGAAACGTAATGCCTCGATGTTGCAATCCTTTGTTGAGGTCAACTGTAATTTCACTGGATTTCATTGGATCCGCTTATCTTCAGGACATTCATACTTAGTTAATTAATATTTATTCACTTAAATGGATTGCTTTGATTTAAAAAAAAATCAATTTCTCAAAAAACATGGCAAACGGTTCGAACGATAAAAAAACGAATTAACGTTCAATTTCTTTTAAGCCTGTAACTTTCAGCTTAATCGCGCTTTTTAACCCTCTTTTAAGTGAGCAAATGATTTTTTTATATGTGTAGTTTTTTTAATGAAAATAAGCAAGGAATTTCGATTAATGGAAGACGTAATTTTAAAAAAGACTATTTTTTAGTTTTCCGTTTGAGAATCACTTTTGAAACAATATGTATGTTATGTTACCTTGAAGATGTCAACTAAAAGTGTATTATTTGATGTGGCTATTTTTATAGCTTCCAAATCATTGATGATTGCCATTTTCTAAGTGACGATTTCGGCGACCAATCGCCATCGATGTTTCCACGAATCATTGGATTTGGCATGGAATTATTGCGATTCGTGAACAATGCCAGAAGTATTGAATTTATCTTACCGTGAACAATGCAATCTGGGGTTGGCACGTTCCACTCGTCGATCAGGCAGGTCGCAACTTTAACGCCTCTTAAGGTGAGACCCTCGTCGCACTCGAAGATTGTTTGCCTCGTACCATTTTTTAATATCCTCTCGTATGCGTATCCTCCCTTGGGTGGACGAGCTGGGCGACACTCCGGAAGTAATACGCCTATAAAATGTATATTTCACATTACTGCAACTGGTACAGAAAAAGAATGGGATCAAATGTAATAAATTTGACAACTTTTATTTTTCATCTACCTATCCATGTAAATATTTTAATTTATGACCTAAATTTGATAAATTATTTTATGGCCTTTGAAGAAAAGTCACACTTTGTTTAGGAAGAAACTTGAGAGCTGTTAATTATTTTTTAAATTTCATTAACACATTTCGATTATTTAATAAAATTTCTAAATCTCTATAATTAAGAAATTTTTTCATTGTACAGTTGGGGCAGATGTACATTTATTGAAAAAGCCTCAGTCAAGCACATTCACATTCACATTCAAATCGAATTTGAATTGAATTATTATCAAAAGTGGAAAACAAATATTTCTATGTACTAATTAATGATTTAATGAGTTATTTGTAAGGTTAAGCATGTACCTCGTGATCTAAACTTGTAAATCCACAATTCCTCCATTTTGGAGTAACTTTTTTCTTTAAGTGTTTCCACAATATATTTTAACAATTACTGTAAATTTTGCAATATATTTTTTTAATTTCTGTATGTATAGCAATATATTTTTACAATTTCTATAAATGGATGCTTTTACGAAGCCATTTTATAGAGACTTCGGTTACTTCAGATATAAATGAAAAAGAAAGAAATAATGCAGACGAAAGGCATAAAAATCGATATAGGAAAGGGAATAGTTCCCATAAAAGCTAAAATCCAATCAATGCGAGGTGCATCTTGATATAATTTCCCGGACAGACTCGGTAAGGCAAGCGCACTCTGTTCAAGTTATAAATAATGCTCGGAGAGTCAAACTCACAGGATTTACAATTTTATTTCCCTCGTGATATCCTTCGATATATATCCTGCGTAAGATATATATATACAACATTTAATAAATATTCATTACATCGCTCGCACCAAATCGAAACATTTGTATTGAGATTTCTCATGTAAATAATTATCACGTGGTGTCTAGCCAGTCCGGCGACGCCGATCACTTTCAGTATAGTTTACGATCTATCAGACGTGTTTGCGGCGTCAATGAATTTACTTATTCACATCTTGATTCATATTTTATCTTGTTTGGATCGCTTAAAAAACTTACCGGTTGGAAATCAATAGCAAACACGAAACATCAATAAAACAAAAATAAATTGCGATTTCACATTTTTTGAAAAGTCAGGTGTTTTCTTTTTGCAATATTTTATTGAATATTTAATAACCATTTTTTAAAAGCTTTAGCATGAATATTACAAATGATAATGCAATCTTTAAACTGGACGAGCTTTTTTTCAATCACATCGATATATATTGAGTTTTTAATAAAGATAAGAAATGAATTATTAATATAATAATAATAACAATAATAATAATAATAATATCATCTGAAATAAATAAATAATTGATAACAATAAAAAGAATTGAATAATTAATAATCATAAGATCATCTGAACGTATCAATTAAGTTAAAAAATAGTGTTGAGTTTTTATGGGACAGTTGAGTCACATGTACAATCACTGACGAGATCTCAGTTGAGCGCATACCAATATCGTTGAATTTGACTTCGAGTGTTATTGAGAAATTGAAAATTAACATATCTGAGTGTTAATTCATAATAAAATTAGCCATTTATAGTGTTGACCATTTACAACATGATCTAGACTCACAAATCGTCTTTTTATCCAACAGTCCATCCAGTAACACCTTAATGAGTGTTCGTACGTTCATATATCTTATCGTACACAACACATATCGCACGTGTTAAAACAGTGTAATTTCCTGTAATTAATTATTATTTTTTATGCGCTGGCTGATAAACAATGAAAACTCAGTATTCTCTCTAATTACAGGTCAAAGATAACTATCAGGCGAGAAAGCAGGGTTAAGTGGATGCGTCAGGTGAGGCTAATGTTCGTGCGATAAGAGCCGTGATTTCACATCTGGTTACGTGCCGTCTCAGATATAGCTAACAGCCTAACAACGCCAAAATCAGCGATACCTAATAGCCTAACAGCGCTCCCGGACGTTTACGCTCGGGGCTATCCATAAAAATCTAATATTCCTGTCGTATAAGTGCTATCGTACATATATATGTATACTTTTGTATATATCGGTAGTCAAGAAAAATGCAGAAGTGTTGGAGGTGCGTTAAGAGGAAAAACAGGATTAAGATTCTCAGCCACTACACGAGGATGAAAAAGTCTGGGAATCTTCGACACTGACAGATTCTTCTGCCAGTATTACGATAATCAGAGATTTTCAATTTTTTATCATTAATTCTGATAAATTTGTTTAATTACATATGTGGGTAGTTCTTCTTTTTAACCTACAATAAAACGACGTTTTTCTGTTTTTTTGGTTTTTGAACTACACATAATTGTGACTTCTGTGGAATTAAAAAAAAAAAGTTGCTTCTGTGTTTTCATTAGGACTAATTAAAGTTTCCTTTCCGGCTAATAGAAATTCTTTTTTAACGTCGGTTTTTTAAAAAATAGTGTGACAGAGTGGCCTTTTTCTGTGGAAACCACATTTTGGTTTACCACTCTGTCACGGCATTCTACGGAAAACAAACGTATCAAATATGCTGGTTAGAGAAAATGAAAAATGACATAATGTTAATAGATAAGAAAATATGAACGTTGATTCGAAACGAATTACAAAACCGTAAATAAAAAAAGAAGAACGACCCATGTATATTTATATTATTATTGAAATAAACCGACGCTGATGGATGGGCGGTTGGAGTGCCGCTTCAGGCGATCACCGAAGTTAAGCAACGTCGAGAAAGGCTGATACTCGGATCGGTGACCGCACAGTTTCCCCGTACCCTCGTAAAATGCGGTCTAGTGTAGCGTAAGTCGGCTGTGGCAGTAATTACGTTAGGTTAGGTTAGGTTCTGGTGGGCTATTGAACAGGGAAGAAAATATGGTGGATCAAAGAAGAAAAATGGCAAAACACGGAATGTGGACAGAAAAAATTAAGTGGAATATTTGAATAGGCAGAGATGGCAGGATACAGGTTAAACCGTTAATAACGCTTAGGTATCCGTGAGATAGATAACAATTAAAAAATAATCAACATAAACGTAGAAAGCTCAAGCTATTATCGATTTTTAAAAATCAATCAGATAACGAATATTTATTTTACTCGATTTTCAATAGCCTACTTTCTGTGCAGGCTCAAAATACCTATCCACATTCCTAGGAATCGATAGAGAACAAAAGCAACTGTTAGTCGAAATGGGATAACGAAAACATTGATTTTCATCAAATATGAAATGCGTCCGCAAATATAGAGCAATTTTTTGAGGATTTCGAGATGAACCAGAGAGAAGCAGTTCAAAAATTAAAACAATAATAATTGAACTGCTCTCTGTCTGTACGCAAACGGATCACGAAATATTGAATGGAGAAGCTTCTATTTCTATCGAAGCTTCCAGCATTGTGAGGCACGAAAAAATGAACAGTACCAGCATGACTCTCCGAACTAGCCGAGAGCTTCAATTTCAATGCATCCTATCTCTACCTCCATGCACAAACGAATTAAATGGGAATCGAATTACGTGCATTTTTATATATAGAGTGACCGGTAATTCGACCTACTTCTTGAAATGGGTCATTCTAAACGTGACTGCAACTTGAAATGACCTCTACAATCACCGTTTTAACGGAATTGATGGGTCAGCTAGTGTATATAACACGAAGGGAATACCGAGGATTGGTAAATCGTCGATTGCGATAAATAAATATTCCCAGTTTATCCACTGAAGTTTCGAAGCAAGGTGTGGTTTTTTTTATTTACTATACGTAAATCCAGGGGATTATGAATGCTAATTTTTCGTGCACCGGTTGCAATTTGAGAAAAAGAAAACGATCGAATCATGGAGCTCGCAGTTAAAGTCCGTGCAAATCTCATTACGTTTTTATGGGCATTACAGATCCAGAATATCGATTGCAAAAAAATAAACAAAAAGAGAACGAGATCCAGACAGAAGAAAGAGATCGTGAAGACGAAATGATAAACAGTATTTAGCAGTTTCGCTTAGCCAAAAACATAACTTAATTATAATATAATTCAGTTATATTTTTAATTGAGTTTTTAATCATGTAATTATAAAAAAATATCACTAGATTTTATTATAACTTAGTAACATTTTTTACCTAAATGAAATATTAATTTAATTAATTTAATTAATTTAATTTACATTAATATTAAAACACATCACTAAATTATATTATAATCCATTTGTATTTTTAATCATTAATATAATATAAATACATCGAATAACTTATAACATTAATTCATAAATGTAAATTTAATTTAATTATTCTATTAAATATACTCATCATTAAACCATTTGTTCCAATGAATCGAACTAGCCGATAGTATTTCTTATTCCAGTGAAAGATAAAAGAGGAATGCGTAATGAGGGTGTCGAATTCGGCTTTTCTCTTCTTATTTTTGTCTTCGTCTCCGCAGCACACTTTAATTGGATTGTCTAATCAGAAATTCAACAGCAATGGCTAATCAATAATTCATCATTGCATATATACTGTAATTCGACTAAACTGCTTACACCCTAAGAGACATTCCGATCCTTCAGCGCAGTAGCGATACGCCCGTTTGTAGCCCATTATATATAGGGTGACCGAAAATTCGACCTATTTCTTAAAAAGTGTTATTTTGAAATAACAACAAGCGAAATTAAATGTTATTATTTTGAAAAAAAAGAAAGCCATTCAAATTATGTACTGAGTAAAAATAATGTTTTTTTGCAATTAATATATATTCAAATTGAAGTTTATTAAGTATTGCCCCCATAAACCCCCCCCCCCCCATAAAAATTGTATGGCGTAAATTTAAGCCATAATATAACGGCAACTTGTAAATTGAAGCTTCGATGTAAAACGTGGGTGATAAAAATCTTGAGTGCCGGTCGAATGTACTTGGCGAACGTAAATCTTTCTCCGAGACAAGTCGCGACAAGACGATGTCTCAATCGAGCTAAATCCCATACGCATCGGATTATAATCGATGATCAGTCGTACGTCGCGTCGTGAAAAATCCATACGTACGTATAATCGAGCCGAAGAAGAAACACAACCGACGACGCTCTCGGAAGATGGGCGTACCTCGTATATTTCTCGAAGGAGGGAATATATATTTCACGAGAGACGCGGTCTCAGAAATAAAAACAAAAAATCAGGCAAATGCTCTAAGCGAGAGATGAAATGCACAAGAACCACGAGCTTTATATACAGGGTGATCGGAAATTCAAACTGTTCCTCGAATGGAATTATACTAAAAATCATTTAAATCGAATTAAACCCCATAAACAAGGATTCAAAATTGAGTTTGTTTACGTTTGTTTGGGTTCACAATTTTCGAGAAATTTTCATACACGAAATTCACATAAACTTATGAATAAAAAAAACATTTAGATATAAAATATATTTACATATAAAGTAAATTAAAAACAATATTTCTTAGGGGTAACAAGAAAATAAAAAATAGCGGGGAATTGAATCGCGGAGAATTCTGAAAATATTACATCATGTAAATTTATGATGAAGCGGTGAATTGAATTAAGTTATTCAAATAAATAACCTCCCTTGTCACATTTGGAAGTCAATTTATTAAATATTGAAAAGTTGAATTTACGATGAATCAATCAGTGTAATCAGAATTAATTATTGATATTAGTAAGATAGAAATGTATTAAATAAATTCGAAAATTGATCAATTTTGTTGCCAATGTCATCAAATATGGCTTCAATTATTATTGAAAATGGAAAATTGATACTTCTAAGTGTTAATTTATCATAAAATGAGCCATTTCTAAGTTTAAACAAATATTGCATGATCTAAACTTGTAAATCCACAAATCTTTTGGACTATCTTTTCCTTTTCTTTTTTAATCATCATAATTCGTTTGTCAGCTTTAAAAAAATTATTATTTGAATAATCAGAGCTGAGTATTTTTGTTATCGTTTGTTTTTGGTGATGAGCCCGAAAACTTCTTAAAATTGTAAAACCATCAAAACTGATTATCCAATTTTGATTCCTAATTGACGGGGCTTAATTTGATTGAAATGAGATCTAGTGGTTGGTTGAATGACCGGACACCCTGTATATACACTTATACACGTCGTGTATGCCGGGCCGAAGCAACACGGACTTAAGAAGATTTACACTCTTCGCGGTCGCCGCAAACCACCATTTTATATTTATTTTTCACTCCTAATAGTCTCTTCTCCCATAATCTACCTTCAACGTCTGCTCGCGTTTTAACTCAAGCTCCTCTGGCTGTTGTACTTTTTACGACACTTTTTCATAAATTTGCAAAAAAAAAGGAAAATCCTGATTTTTTAAATTTATTCGAGAAATCATCATCTCTAGTATCCCGCGCCGCATAATTAAATGTTCTATATAGAACATTCAATTTCTCCATCAAGAATTATTGATGAAAAAAAATACCTATATCGTAGCTTTGATTGAAAACATTAACAAGACACACGCTTGAAATGTGTGTTAGCAATCAAACCGAACGAAACAGTACTGGAATAAATATTCATTTTTTAAATAGTTTATGATTTATTGAAATCATATTCGGCTAAATTTGCTTCGTACAGTTAAAACGGATGATGTTTTGATTTTTTATTTCAAATTAATGAAAAATAATTCAAATAAATTAAAAGTATATAAAATTAATGAAAAATCATTTAAGTTAATCACAATCATTTAAATTAATTTAATAACACATTTTTTTAATAGAAAAAAAGTTAGACTAAAATTAAATAAAAACGTGGTTCCCGAAGGCCGAAAAAAATCTTCGAAAAATACAACAATATTGAAGAAATTAAATTAATTGGACCAGTTAATATTTCACCCGTGTTACCGTATGCACACAGCCGTACCTCGTGATTTATGTAAAACTGTACCGGTTTTTCGGGTTTGCATAAACTGAGCAAACTCGAAAAATACATTATTGGAATGCGGGCTAGTCATTAATGTATTTTATTGAACTGGCATGAAAGTTGGGTCCACTAGGTAATAAAAATCATTTTTACCAAACGTAAATAATATATGTGGATTTGGTAAAGATGCCAAAAAACATATAATTTCACCAAGTGCTGTCTCATTTGTTCAATATAATTCTGCATTAGTGTTTAACTTCATAAAAAAGGCTATGCTAAATCGGATCAGTCGCTAATACATAAATGGTACGAAAAAACCGTATCAAGCACTCAGAATCGAGCGAACATCGGAGGTGAAAAAATAAAGCATGAAAAATTATAACATCCATAGTGTTCTTCGATGTCGTCTTGACGTTCTTGAACATCGTCCCTTGAAGATCGCATCTCGCGTGTTTGCGACGTGAGCGCAAATATTGGAGAACGCGTCTATATGAGTTACACTGCACGCGCTCTTCGCGGATATGTACTTTCACTTACGAACGACGCGGAGATAATAATACTCGAGGGTGTAGTTACATATATACACATATGTATATACATATACATACAAGGTGACCTGTAATTTGACCTATTCCTCGAAACAAAACATTTAGAGGTCATTTGAATAAAATTAAGCCCCATTATGTACGGGTCAAAGTTAAGTAGCTACTGACTTGTAATTATTAATATCTACTATGTCAGGAATAGTCTGAAAACTCAATTGATGCTTTTCTGAAACCTGACAAATGAATGATGATATTCAAAAAATGCATGTCCGCAATTGCACAAACTAACCAATGTAAATATTTAAAATTTCAAAAACTTCATTTTCTTGCACTCAAAGTCGAATTTTCACTTTTTTCGGAATATTTTTTCTGGCGAATATTATCCACGATAAAAGTGCGTCATATTTTTTTTAAAGGTTTTTGAAAAACCATTTGAAATCGTATCTTTTTCAATTGCAAAATCATCACGCAAAGGTCGCATTATAAAAATCACCCTGAACATGGTAAAACACCTTTTTTTTCTTTAGATTCAAGAAATTCGTGAAGACAGCCGTTCGTCTGATAATTTAACATTGTCTGGTGAAATTTCGTTGAATTCTAAAGAGTCGTTTAGGAAATCTGTGGGAATCTACTATCCCGTTCTGCATTACCGACGGCGATGAACTTTCGTCACGTCTTAAGACGAATTTTCCGAGAGCACGGAGAAACTACGAAAAATCCAAGATTCCATATTTCCTGTATTTGGATTCTCTGATGCGCGAACTTGCATCAAAATATCGACGTCATGCTTTTAGAATTATCGAGGTTCTTGACATCATCGAGGTACAAGTTGGGGAAAATATTGGTCAGCGAATGTGGCTGACGAAGGATAGCGAATGCGTGGGCGTTCAAGAATCGAAGAGCCGGAGGAAGACACGACGACAGGAAAGGAAGACATACATCAGGCAAAGCTCTCCAAATACGTGGCGGAAAGCTTTACGGACAAGATGGGATTGAGAAGATTGCAAAACTCCCAAAGCGTGGATCAGTCAAAGCCCAACTGGAAAGCTATTTCTTCCACCCTCCCTTTTCTCTCTCCCTCTCTATCACCCCCTCCCTTTCTGCATATCCACCTCTTTCCCTCTCGAAATCGAAATCGCGCACGTGCATAGCCGAAGGAAAGCGGAAATCACGAGAAACGTACCGGATAAGTAAGCTAGAAGTAAAAAGCTCAACGATAGAGTTTCATTTCGCATAATACGTTTCCCCATGGTTAAAATGGCCTGCATATATACTCACCATGGATCGAGAGCAGCTCAATTTCAAACGAGCACTACGAGGTAAACCTCTCAAATCCAAACCGTTGAAAACGATCGAAAATGGATTTTCCGAAACTCATTCCGATACAGGGTAAATCCGGAAATATCCTATGCCGTCAAATCTAATTTAACATTTCCGATCTACATTATTTTTACTCCAAACTCTAAGCAAGACTAGCATAGATATTCTGTAGATATGTATTTGAGTAATTTCCTGTTTCCCTAAGGAGAATAGGAAATTCCCCTTGAATATTGGAAAAATCTTTTTTTTTCATAGCTTAAACAATATTTAACATCATAAAAAAAAACTTGATCTTATGCCGAAAAACTAATTTAATAAACCAAACTTAAAACCAAACCAAAAAAACCAAACTAATTTAAAAAACCACGCAGATGAAAAAAAAAGTTGTTTAGAAAATGTTTCAAAAAATCGATTAATTGAAAATTCCATTGTGCTCGATCCAACGTGAGATGAAATTTAATTTCTTTAAACATAAGCAAATGAAAAAGCAAAACCATCTAGAAAATGTCCAAAAAACCTATTTTTTTTACATTTTACTTTGGCCAACCCAACGTAAGATCAAATTCAATTTATTTATGCATAAACTAATGAAAAAAAAACTAACCGTGTGGCAAACGTTTCGCTTCGAACGTACTTAATTTCTCTCTCACAGTATCTGGTCAATTGGTTACGTGCATCAATGACTGTCTTATTCGTATTTGATCAACTGCTATGAAATGGCTACGTGCATCAACGAATCGATGACAGCCAAGTGTTTCTGTGAACACTTCGCAACACTAATTCCACTGTTGCCAACCGAAACTCGTCCTCCCGTGCAAATACACAAGATAGACTCAGCCTTGTGAAATTGGCTTTACCAAATAAACGCGTACAACGCTCGATTACCCTGTTCGAATGGTGTATAATTGAATTATCTCAAGCACGCTCCATTGAATAGCACAAAAGTTTTTCGAAGATTCACGAGATTATAACGTTTCTGTGGTACAATAAATATATTTGTAAAATATGAAATAACAATTACCGACCCTGATGGATGGGCGGTCGAAGTGCAGCTCGGGCGATCACCGAAGGTAAGCAGCATCGGAAGAGGCTGATACTTGGATCGGTGACCGCTGAGCCGTGCTCCGGCTTTCGCATCTACCAGCGAACGGAAGGCCGATTTTTCTGAGGCCTCAGTAGCATTAATCGGCTACGGCCCCAATGAGGGTTAGGGTAGGTTCTGGTGGGGGTTGAATTCGTATTTTTATAACTGCTAAATTATATAGTTAAAAAAATCTTTATTAATTCCTGCACGACTCATCTATTAAGAAGTTTGATTCCTCAAATTTTCCAATTTTTTGGCGAATGTTTATTAAAGATTCGCCAAAAATTGTGCCAAGAATTACATTAAAAATGAGTTAAAATGAAGTTAGGATTGATATTATCAACCTAATCAATCAAATATATTTTTTAATATGATTTTTAATATTTATATATATTTTTTAATATAATAATAATAATAATTTATATAATTTTTAATATATTTTTAATATTATAATAATATTTAATAATTAATATTATTTTGTAATAATCGGTAATTTTACGACGAGTAAATAGATCAAGGTATTTATACTTGTATGTATTCCTTTACTTCGATATCGTCGACTTTATTCTCTTAAACTGAACTTTCAAATGTTAATTTGTGACGTAATTCGTGTTACTCTCGGATTTATCGTCCACGTAGGAATTTAAAAACGAAGCGAATCGTTTTTTTTTAACTGCCGAAAACCAAAGAAGTTACCAACTTTTCGGATACGAAGATGCTCCTTCGAACGTCACGAATTACTCGGGTCGTAGAAGTGATATCTCAGAGGCCGAGATTAATAAAACGAAGGAATAAAAGTGATCCCCCTTTTGAAACTTCCAAAGACGCCTCTTAAAATGTAACGTTGAAAAGTTCTTGGGAAACTCGTGTACATTTGAGATACATTCTCGTTACCTCTTCGCCTCTTCCATACATAATCATTCGTTCGTACATGAACCCATAACTGAATTTCGTCGAGTTTCGTATATTTCAACGTGCTCAAGGGATCGGTTTCCCGCTCCCCCGCGTTATTCACCCCCCCCCCCCCCTGTATTTCAAGCCTATTCATACCCTCGAAGAAATCCACCCCGTTAATTAAATCTCCGTCTCGGACATATATTT
Organism: Ophioninae sp. B BG-2022a; assembly: GCA_030522765.1. NCBI lineage: Eukaryota > Metazoa > Arthropoda > Insecta > Hymenoptera > Ichneumonidae > Ophioninae sp. B BG-2022a. Next base: position 66,852 of record JAPYZJ010000082.1, read on the forward strand.
CAACGGAATCGCAATTAATCTCGTTCTCGTACATTGCGGTATAAACAAAGTAAAAAAAAAAGAAAATTTAGAGTTAACCGATAGAAAAATGGTGCCAGAGCGAGGAGAAAAAACTATCTTTGAAATCCAATGAATTATACGTCCTAATAGTCTTAGGACAATGCTAATTACCGCTAATGACAATACAATTATTCACCCGTTAGAATTCCCGCACTGGATACGGTATTAGGTGTTGTAAAAAGAAATCCATTATTTTCTGGAATCAACCAACCATAAAATTGTCAGCAAAGTTTGTTTAGTACGAAGTGTCATTTTTCTAACGCCATTTGGTGTAATCCAAACGGACTTATACATGAGATACAGATAACTAAAACCATCTATTGGAAAAATAATGAATTTCTTTTTACTGCGCCTGATATATTTGTGAATGAAAGTTCATTAGAAGTGTACTAGAAATAACGATTCAGCTGTTTCAGTCTGTTTCTTAAAAGCGATCAATCGAAGCATCAGCACCGATCATCGAGTGTGGGCGACCATGCATTATACCGTTTAAACCGTATCGGCAACGTGACCGTTTGGCTCCGACCACATTCACGGTGGTGTCGTGTATCGACTTTATTCAGCCTCCCCCTCGTCTATCAGTTCCTGTATATAATACGTTAACGGTAAGGTTCTCCGACTGCTGGTGGTTTTTGTTTTTTTTTTTTTTAAACCTAGATAGTACTAGATAGCCTTCGGGCACCAACGCTGAAACGACCCGGCGCGACCCAGGTCCACCCATCTTGCTGCCAACCCAAACGAAACCGGGCACGAGACATGTCGATTTAATTACGCTCTCACCTCTCTTCTGCCACTAGATAACCTATCTTTCTTCCACACACATATATATACATATATATATATATATTTATATATGCGAGAGAAACCGGGTAACGGAATACGAGCATTTTAAATTGCACGAACCAGAAGCTCTACGTGTAGGGCAACCTGCGGTCGACAGCTCGGTCTGCCACCAAGAGAGAAAAAAATAATGAGACGAGAAGTAAAGAGAGGCGGGACGAGAAAACGACAAAGAAATTGCAAACCGGGTGAGGACACAAGTATGCTCACATTTTGCAAAGTACGTGTGATAATAATTTGAAAAAAAAAAAGAAACTTCAAAAAAGCCTTATTTCGCTAGGGAGGGACAGCTCTGTTTCTAATCTTAGGCATTACCAAGGTTGAAGAAGAGCCAACTTTAAAATTTCTAATCGGAATACTTTTCTTAACGCCTTACGAGACTTACCTCGAAAAACGGAATTTCATTTATTGAGAAATAAATCTCTGAATATGAAATAACAATGAAACCTCGTAATAATAGAATTCTGATAAAAGACAAAGTATTCATTTCTATGAATACTTTGTCTTTTATCAGAGCTTTTATCAGATTATTTCTATAATCGAATAAATGCAAATGTTGTAATTTTTCAAAGAGATAATGTCTTAAAACTAATTAAAATTAATTATTGAATTAAAATTAAGTTTGTTAACCCTCACGAAGCTTGCAAACTTCGATGGTCAATAATTTTCAATAATTTACACATATATATAACCAATGTTTATACAATATAAACAATATTATATATATATATATAAACAAGCATAAATCGGTAGAACGTTGCGGGATGAAAAAGTCGAGAAAAAAAACATGGTCGAAAACTGCCGATTGTCCTGTCCCTCTCCAGCGATCTCGAAGACGAGCTACGATAGCAGCTCCAGACATTTTTATTCCCATCGGGTTCACATACGATTTCACTTTAGGTGTGCAATCCTCCCATCACCTATTCTCCTTTTCTGACCCCTTTCCCGTTCTGCACAAGCGTGAGACGTCACCCCTGCTCTTGCGTTCATCCCTTTCTCGTACAACGCTTTTCCATTTGATAGCCCCCAGCGCAGGTGTCATATATATATAAGCAAGAAATAGGGCACGTCTTTTCGTGAATTTTTCAAGCGATAAATCTGCCTCTTCCCGTACCCCATTACCGGTACAAAATGCTCCGGTTTTTTGGGTTCACTACCACTTTTCCTTCATACTTTCATATAGATATTTCTAAAGGGTACACGTGCATGCAGAATGCAGGATCGTCGCGACTGTGCATCACCCTTTATTCCTTTTCTCCTGTCGCGTACGTTCAACGACCTGCTCCTTTCGACCCCTTTCCCTTATACTCGCATATGCCATATTTTCTCGACGCGACATCCGGCCTAACCGGACCGTTAACCCTCCCGTCGTGTTTTCTCGCTGAAAAAGCACCAAAACCTCTGGAGGATAACCGTGAAATGCTCCGCGTGAAATGTGGTCTACGCAGTTGTGAAAGCTTCCAGAAAAAACACCTCGCGATCCTCCAATAACGAACTTCAAAAGTTTCTTGTTTTCTCGACTTTTAAGAAAATTAAAATTTTCCGTCAATTTGGAAACATTCCGTCAAGTCGAGAAATTCATTTCGTAATCCACCCTCGGTCATGTTTTTGTTATTTTTTTACCTATTTTGGCCTATACTTAAGTCCAAGCTTTTGTATTGGCCCATCCCTTAAATGCCTGATCCTAATCTTGTTGCGAGCCACAAAGTCTTACTTCAAGGAACGTAAGGGATTATGGAAGGTTTCTCTGATAAGGAAAACAGTTTTGTAAAATCCTTAAAGGCCTGTGTTAAACGTCAAAGAAACACTTATAGATCTTTTGTCATTTTTAAAAATATTTATTGATATTTTTTGGGGTTTTTTGATTTTTGGGTTGTTTTGATATTTTGCGTTCTGATATAAGGGTTTTTTTGATATTTTTCTTATCAGAGAAACCTCAAATATATTTTCCTTATTAGGAAAACCTCAAATAAATTTTCCTTATCAGGAAAACCTCAAATAAATTTTCCTTGTCAGGAAAACCTTAAATAAATTTTCCTTATCGGGAAAACCTCAACTAAATTTTCCTTATCAGGAAAACCTCAAATAAATTTTACTTATCAGGAAAACCTCAAATAAATTTTACTTATCAGGAAAACCTTAAATAAATTTTCCTTGCCAGGAAAACCTTAAATACATGTTCCTTATCAGGAAAACCTTAAATAAATTTTCCTTATCAAGAAAACCTCAAATAAATGTTTCTTATGTGAGAAACCTCAAGTGAGCACTTAAGGGTCCTTATTTATATAAGGAATGCCTTGTCATTTTTTTAAGGGCTTATTCGATGTTCCCCCGATAAAAAAGCTTCATATAAAACCTCAAAAGGCCTTATTTGTATGAGGGATGGCCCGTTAATTTTCGCTCGACGTATGAAGGAAAACTTTCAATTCGTTAACATGTCCACGTGTGCACAAGAGTGACGCGATCCGATGTTGAGATACGATCGAATTTTGCAGATGAGTCGATAACTGTTGAACAAAAAAAAAAGCATTGCGCGTTGATTAACGATTGTCGATCGGATGAATAGCGTTTTATTTTACTCTCTTCCGTACAAGACACATGCTCGGTACAAAATACGAGACATAAGGCGCGAGAAGTAACGCGAGCTCTTGACGAACCGAACAAATAGCCGCGACTGTCAGGTTCGATAGATTTTACAGCGCGAATTCATGTGCCCAATCCCGTTAGCACAATCGGTAAGTTCAATTGCCCACGGCAGCGGATTAACGCCTATATTTCATAGCAAACTAATTTTTACCAAAGTATTGACCCAGCTCTATCGAGTTACTGGCCACAAGAAACGAACACTCTCGGTGTTAGATTTCCTGGTGCTGTTACTCGAAGATATGCCACATATACGTTCCCACCTAGAAATCAGCTGTCATCAGAATTTCAATGATTCTCCGATATGAAGTTCTGAAAAAAACCTTGGAAAAACCCAAAAAAAAAAATAAAGGGAAAAAACAATCAGTAATTAAAAAACGAACCCGTTTATTTCACTAAATGAATATTGAAGAGTCACAAGGATTTTTTAACATTTCAGGTGTTATAGTTATTAATAAAATAATAATAACTCAATCGTTTGATAAAACTCTGTCCCTACGATATTCAATATAATTAAAGCAGAAGCCCGATAATACTTTAAAATCACGTATATCCTCTCATTGATGTCATTCGAATTGAGTACGTTTTCGAAAAAAAATATACAAAATTTTAGCAGTGATCGTTGAACCGTTGGCTTTTCTCTTATCCGCTCCATTTCAGGTGAGTTGTTACAATAATCGCTGAACTGCATGTATGCAGAAGCTTCAAAATGGGGTAAAATCTGCATTAATTATATTGCGAATCGCTGGATGCTAAAAAAAAAAGTATAAACATTTCTTCTCCATTGGAATCCCCTCATCACCCTAAACCTATTTCTCCATCCCTATTTTTTTTCCTTCGTCTCTTCATCAATTTCCTGTTCCTGTGATGAATAATTTTTCTTTTTTTACTTTTTTGACATTTCGTTATTTAATTAATGCGAAAAAGTGATTGCCTGGTTCAATTCTAAGTTTCTTAATTAATAGGCATTAATGCGAAAGTTGCGGGCCAACCTGTGCTCAGATTATACTGCACGTACCTGCTAGAATACATATATGTGTATGAACGTGATGCATGAGCGTCGGGTTTCGCAGCCTCTGTGAGGGAAGGAATTCAATTTGTCGAGAGCGTATCGAATCGATCTCCTGAGGGATTCTCGCTGCCTCGGGGCGCAAGCCTTCTCTCTCTCTCTCTCTCTCTCTCTCTCTCTTTTTGCCACTCTCTTTCTCCCCCCTCCTCTATTTCTCTCTCTCTCTCTCTCTCTCCCTCTCTCTCTCTCTCTCTCTCTCTCTTTCTCTCTCTCTCTCTCTCTTTCCATCGCTCAGTACTCTCTCCAAATACCGAAGGGCAGTTACGGACATTATTCGCCCAACCCCAAGGAATAATTACTTGGGCCTCTATGTATATTACTTGAACGTTATCGATAGCCAATCGAAAAAATCGAAGAATTTTGTCGCCACGGATGGTTGCTATCAATAGTTGATAAGCGTTACAAACTTGCGCAAACCCGAGCACTCGAATTGGTTTCTAACCTCAAACAGCTGCGCACTGATATGCCCAGATATACCGAGCCTACAAATTGTCGTGGTGAAATTCCAGAGTAGAAGAACATTTCAATAATCAACTACAGAATGAGCTTGCTAAATTGGCTTTATTTTCTGATTGATGGCTTCTTCCTCATAGTACGCGATGTTTCCTCTTAACCTATAAGTATTTTTGTAATTCCATGGTGAACGGTCACCCCACCAAGTAGCAGTCTCTCTAAAGGCTGGAATCGCAGTGGGCAGCAGAGCTGCACCCCAAACGCCCATCCACCAGCATTGGGGCTTTATTATGTAATAATTTTTTATTACAACCGGAACTTCTTGAAAAATCGATCTCTTTGTCGATCGCTCACGTGCGTGGGTCTATATTACATATTCGATGATAACGCAGTAATAAAAAAAAAGAACTATCCTTCTACAGTAGCTCATACGTAACGATTTCACAAGATCAACTTTATTCAATGGAATTGTACACTCGGCGCAATTTATCTTACATTCGAATACAACGAAAAAAAAATAATAAACATACGGCTACGTGCATTCACCTCCATGATATACAGGGTGGCCGGTAATTCAACCTAGTCCGTGAAAGGGGTCATTCTGGAAGGCCCTTCAATCTAAGTTAGCTAATCGTAATACTAGGGTTGAAAATTGAGTAGTTGTTAGATTATCATTGTTTTACGATTTTATAGGAATTTTCAGGTTCGTCACGAAAAATGAATAATTAAAAAAAAACACTCGACTCTGAAGATTCAATTAATGCTTTTCTGCAAACTGATAAATTCAATGAAGACGTTCCAACAAAGATCTACCATTTATAATATTTTATTTATTCATTTGCATTTTTAAATGTACTTATTTATTTATGTTTCAATAATTTATCTTTCAGGTTTGAGAAAAAATAATAATAATAAATTAATTAAGATGGTAAATAAATACATAAAAGATATTCAATGGCAGATTCGATTTTTGTTCATTTTATCATCTATTTGTCAGGTTTCAAGTTTTTTTTTCAATTATTTATCGTTGGTAAAAATGTTTAAAAATCACTGAAATTCAGAAACGTCTCAAATTTAAGTTTTAATTGATGGGACTTGACTTGATTCAAGTGACCTCTGGAATGAGTGCTTTCAAAAAATAAGTCGAATTACCGGTCACCCTGTATAGACGTTCAACCCCTTCGCCGATGCTTTTACTGGCGCACGCACCAGTTCCATTCGTTGATCGATTTTATATTTAGTCCATGAGAATTTTAATGGCTGCTCGCCCGCGTTATACGTGCTAACACAGAAATCTTTAAAACCCATACTGTACGCGGACAATTTGCATACCGGTATAAATTGTCCTCACCCTCCACGATTCGCCGAATGCCCTTTTCTCTCCTCGAGTATATTCCGGAAAACACCAATGTACTGACACATGTTCGTACACGTATTGGTAAATGTGATCGCCGTGGCATCGCAGAATCGTAAACCAGGATTTCTAGAAGGGGCTCCATTCAGTTATTATTATTATTATTATTCTTGCGAAATATAACAAAAGTTCGATGTGGGGGGCGTGAAAGGGGGACGAAGAGATTATTGCTACACGACCGCAAAATTGGTAGATTTGCCACGCCGTGACTTTTCGTCGGTCATCAGACAGCCGCGTATGTATATCGTGTTGCAGCTCCAAGGAGCATGAAAGTGCTACCAACTCGTGTAGATTTTAGGTGTAGTAAAAAGAAATTCATTATTTTTTGAAGTCAACCAATCACAAAACCGTCGCTGTAGTTTGTTTAGTACGAAATGTCATCTCTCTAACGCCATCTGATGTAACCCAATCGTACTTGTGCAACGTGAAGTAGGTACAGATAACTAAAGACATCTATTGGAAAAATCATGGAATTCTTTTTACTACACCTGATATCTGACTCGAGGAAAAATACGGATACGGATGTATCCGGTCTTTGCGAGCAGGGATATTGTCACGGTTCCTATCCCATTCGGACTGAGATCCTGCTTACTCAATCGGAGTTCAATCCAAGCTCTGATCCAGATGAAAAATGTTACTCTCGTTAATCAGCTTCCGAGGAAGTTCGTGATCCGGAAATAATTAGGACTTTAGAGAGATTATAAATGGAAAGCTCGAGGTCCAGGCTGTAATACCTAACTTCAAGAAGAAGATTCAATATCGGATCTGATTCCTGGGATAAATGACAAAATCACCAGAAAATACTGATTGACATCGACATTTGTTCGAGATTTACAAAAAGATCAGTGCTGGAAATTGGTGCTATTTTATAGCTGTCGAATTTTATATAGGTATTGACATCGCAAAATCACGGAAACCCAAACGAACCCAAACTCGAAAGAACTTTGCACTATTAAAAATTAACTTTTAATAGAAACGCGAATGTTGCGTAAATTAACGACGAAAGAACATAAAAGAAACTGGGTGAGCAAATCAGCGTATGGAATCCCGTCGCAGCATCGGATGCGCCATTTGCTCAACGCCAACTTCATAGATTATTCAGTTCCGACCCGAACCGGGTACTAGGACTACAAGTGGCGCCGTCACTTCCCATTCTTGCTACGGCGACGCCGTTCTTGATACGGTTCTTGGGCACTGATTTGGCACTTCTTAGATTCCCATTGGGTTACCTGTTCTCGAGAATCCATATTTATAGCCCAACAGGTGAAATCGATTCAACCTATTAATATTTTAATTGGCCGAATTTTTTTAACGAAATTTCGATCCTTAGACTCCCGGTAATTTTGACCCTCGCGTGAAAGCAACAGGAAATCGGACTTGCGGTTTCGAACTTCTTCTCACGTGTGGTTCCTCGTTCGCTTCGACCAGAATCGCAAAAACGAACGAGGATGGAGCGAAAATGAATGAAAGTTACAATCCAAAAAATGACGAGAATGGAGCGAATGATATACGAGCCATACGAACTGACAGATGTAAGACGAAAAGCCTTGAAAAAATGCGGTCGCTGGGAACAAAAGCGAGAATGAAATCGTTTCAAAAAGAGAATAGCGGTTAAGATGTGGAAGGCACGAAACGATACTCGTGCACTTATCTCAATATTTTCACAATTTCTTTTCACGTCTTCAAAATATTCCGATTAATTAAGGATCGCTTGAAGTACCAATCCGCAACGAATTCTCGAAGATGTCAAGTTTTTCAAGTTTATGTCCACTTGATATCTTTGAAAAAACAACCGACTGAGGTAATTAGCTGATTTTCTTAAAGCAAAAAAGTAAGTGAAGCAAATAAAGTAAAAAATATTAAAAACTTACAAACCAAAATATCCCGAATATCGTGGAAGATTCAAGTTTTCAATAATTCCACGGATTTCTTGAAATGTGAAAGGAATAAAATACTAAAGGTGGCAAAATGCGCTTTGTAATATTTTTTATTAATTAACTTGACATTTTCAAGCAAATTTGAAGAGATATTCGTTCCTAGTGAAATTTCGTTAAATTCTGGAGAGTCGTTTGAAAAATCCGTGGGAAACTACTATCCCGTTCTTCCTTACCGACGGCGATGGGCTACCGTAGCGTCTTAAATGTACGATTTTTATTCGTCTCGTAGTCGCTCAACCCAAACTTTCTCATTTTTATTCTCCCTAGCTATCCTCGAAAGACACGACCCTCAAGAAAGTCTCTCAATAGCGACAAGTTACCGGCGTCGTTTGCAAAGCCCATGAGCTATTGAGCCTAAAAGAGAACTCGTGCATCACGAACGAGAGTGATCTCTCGTTCTGTATATAACAAGTGCAACATTAACACACACTATATTTAGACGCAACGTGTATATTGTGCACCGGATCTTTCCCGGGGACACACGCCGTGTGCACACGCTCGTTGAATCGCGAAAGAAGGAAAAGAAGAAGAAGAAGAAGAAAAAAAAAAGGATAAAATAAGAATCCAACGAAATAAAAGAAACGAGCGAAGCAGTTGAAGATGAAGGAAGGACGAAAAAGAGAAAAAGAAGAAAACGAAAAAAAAAAAATACAACAGCGAAAGTCTCACGAGCGAGACAAGTGTAGAGGAGTGTCAGGGAGAGGATCAGAAGAGTTAAGCCGACAGCGGTGACTTGAAGGAACGTTTTCGTTGTAATTATGACCCCCATTGCTCGATCTTCGTTATCCGCATAGCTGGGCGTATTTTCAACGCTTTATTTCAAATTTAGGGAAATTTGTGGTACGACACTGGGAATAAAAAGCTTTCGACGGACGAGCATTATTTCGTATACCGGGTGATCGGTAATTCGAGTTATTCCTGATAGCAATTATTCTAGAGCTAATTCTTAAGCAATTAATTCGAATTAACTACGAGTAAAAATTGGGTAATTACTGTACAGTAAACATTTGGTAATTACTGAGTTTGTTTGGGTTTACGATTTTTAGAGATTTTCAAGCTTATCGGTAAAAACAAATAATTTCAAGAGTAGTCCACTCTGAATGTACAGTGTTCATTTTTTTCATGTAATTACAAAAATGCGTGCATGAGTACTGAGCTATGTATATTTTTTCAAACGATTTCATTAATGACCGCTATCAGAGAATAGGTCGAATTACCGGTCACCGTGTACATAAATTTATATTCATTCAGACACTCGAGAAAAATCTCGAGGGTGCTCATCGACACTTCTGGTCACTCAAAAGCTATTGCATTGGACTCTGGGAATCGTACAGTGGCGTTCGCAACCACTCGTCAGACGCTCTTGACGATAATCAAAGATACTCACTCATGTAGTGTAAAAGGTTTACAAATACTTAAAAAAAAAACTCTCGCCTGGACCAATGGACCAATACTTATCTTCACCGCATATCAATCACTTTGCCAACCAAGATATATTGGATTCGTAATTCCTCGCGAACGTTAACAATTAAATAGTAAGGTACAGTCGCCAAATATCGTCCCCTTTTTGTAAAAACATTGTTGAAACAAAAATATTGCATGTAGAAAAATAAATAAAACAACAAAGATTAGCGAGGACACTTCTTTATTATAAAAAATGAACAATAATTGATAACTTTGTTTTCAATTATTTAAGAATAATTTTTATAATGAAGTGGAAAATCTTAAAATCTAAAACCAAGCACCTAATTACGTCCCGGGGACGATATTCAGATCACATTAATCAGTACTTGAACTTCAATTGTATTTTTAACAATAATAACTCTTTAATCACAATAATAATGATATCTAATCAGCCTTTCATTAAATCATTGCATAACTTATATTAAAGAAGAACATTAAATACATTAAGAACATTCAATAACTTTACTGCCGTTTCCTAACTCATTTCTTTGGCTCTTACTGCTTCAACCGTTTTTTTATCATTGATTCATTATCCCACAACTTTCTCTTTGGCATCTAAAAAATAAAAGAAAAACATATT